>CM054061.1:298293076-298458974 GCA_028641055.1 Alopecurus myosuroides
GCCATGATCGCACGGCGGTGGGACGGGGAAGCTGCGTAGCCCGGCGAGGCACCATACATCATCGACGGGTGGTAGGGGAAGCTGAGGTTGGGGCTGAAACCGCCCAGGGGGTCGCCTTCGACGAACCACGCAGGCGTCGGGTGCGGTGACGGGCGTGGCGACGGCGACGACGAGTTCTTCCATCCGGCGAAGATGGGGCTGAAGCCGGTCTTCCGCTTGACGAGCGCGATGTGGCTGCGACTGGAGTAGGGGGCTCGTCCGGTGCGGCCTCATCCTCCTCCTCATCCTCCAACTCCTCTTCCTCAGCGGCGGCCTGCTCCTCCGCCTGCAGCTGCGCCGCCTCCCTCCCCCGGCGCTTGACGTTGGTCGTTTCCAGGCGCGCACTCTCGGCGATCCACTCCTTGTTGGTCATGCCGGGCGGCTTCTCCTTCGGCGCTCTCGGCTTGCGCGGTTTCTTGCCGAGATCGGAGGTCGCAGGAATAGATACGGCGGCGGCGGCGGCGCGGGGTCCTGTGAATCAGACGGGAGCCATGGCGTCTGGATCTCGGGTTGGGTGGCAAATGGCGGGAATGGAGTGGGGGGAGAGGTACATGAGGGGGGAAAGTGGAGGGAAACGCCGAAAAAAGGGAGGGAAATCGTCTTCCGTCGTCGACAGTTGTGGCCCACGCACGCATTTCGCCCCCCCAAGCCGAACCCAGCGCGCTGGGTTTGGCCTGGGTTCGGCGGCGCGAAACGGCGCAAAAAACGGCGGAAAGCGGCGCTAAATCGGATCCTGGGGGTGACTGGTGCGAAACAGCGCAAAAAACGGCGAAAAACGCCGCTTGGGGGGACTCTGGGGGGGACGGCTGGAGATGCCCTTAGTACTGCAGAAATAATACTCATGTTTCAATATTTTTAAAAATATTAGCCAGTCGGGCAGTTGAAACCGACCCGACCGGTCCGGTCGGTAGCCGTGCCCGATTAGAGACTTTCGGCCACGTGTAGGCCGATTAGCGGCCACGCGGAGGTGGGAAAAAGGTTGTCGGGCCCGACTAGACTAATCGGGGTCGCCAAGTCCGATTAGTGGCTGCATCTATCGGCCGCGACGCCCTTTTCTTCGCTTCTTCCTCTTCTTTCCTCGTTCGCTCGTGTTCTTTCCCCGCTCTCTCTAAACTCCAAGCCCCAAATTAATCTACGAAATCTAGTCGGTTTCCTTTGGATTTTTCACCATAAACCAGTTAGAGGGAGGCTAGGGAGACTAAGAAGAGTTTGATCTCATGATGGGATAGCTTGTGGGGTGGTAGTCATGGTTGTCGTGGTGATGGTGGTGGCTTGAGTTCTTGCTCATGGTGGTGGTGGTGGATTGCGTGTTTGTGATGCAGTTTCGGTGACTTTGACGCGCCCGGTTGAAGTTCGCGTTCACGCTTCAAGGGTAAGAATCGAGCGACATTCCTCAGTTTATTTTATGCATATATGTAGTTTTCGGGTCATAGTGATGTGTGCGTCAGTAGATAATTTTGTATATATACGGAGATATATAGTTTTTTATGTTGTTATATAATTTTAGAGATGCGTGGATATGTAGTAATATTATTCGGTAGTGATGTGCGGATGTAATTTGAGAGTTGTGCGGATTTGTAGTAATATTATTCGGTAGTATTTTGCGGATATAATTTTATAGATCTACGAATATGTAGTAATATTATTCGGTAGTGCTGTGTGGATGTAATTTGAGAGCTCTGCGGATATGTAGTAATATTATACGGTAGTGTTGTGCAGATATAATTTTAGAGATGTGGCGAAACCGATATTGAATAATTTTATAGGTCAGCAGAAATGTCCGATTTAGTTACGTTCACCTTTTGCTACTGTCGAATATGCATCTCAACAAGTCCCTTGAGTGAACCTATATGTTTTGATTAGGAGAACGTGTAGGCGCTGGTGACAATCGTCGGCAAACAGGGGGCACAATTTACCCAGATTCGGGGCCCTCGTAGAGGTAAAACCCTTACTCATGCTTCTGTCGATCTGTATTAGCAATAGACCGGTTACAATGGGGGATGCTCGAGTCAAGAGTTAGATCTTAATCTCAAGACTTTTGGTGGTGTGATATGGCTTGGTCTCCCTCCCGGTGGTTCTCCTGGCCTTATATAGATGGCCATGTCTCAAACCGCTCCCGGGGGGGATACAAACCCTAACCTTAAATCGGTTACAAGTTTCCTTTCTTGACCATCAAGGCCTTGCGGGTGGGTCTTGATTGGGCCTTCTAGAACTGTCTATGGCGTCTCCCTTCGGACGTAAGTCTTGGGCCTTGGACCGGGTAGCCTCACCCGATAGGTCCAGGATTCGTTCCCTCGTCAGTAGCCCCCGAGCGTTTACTTGATTGAGAAACTGTCGGGTAGACGCTCAAAGTTTGTCTTGATTCCTTCCGATTGATTGCTTCAACCATTCAATATTTAGAGGGTGCATACCCTGTGCGCGATGCGCTTCTTGTACTCGAGTATCGAGCGATGAATGTGCCTGTGTTTCGGTTGTTTTCGCAGAATGATACGGCTCAGTTGTTTGGCTCTCTCGGAAGCTCAGGGCCAATTAATTGCATCTAGGGCAAAAACAGTTCTGGACTACACGAATTCGAGACCTCTGACTCGAATCCGGTGAGGTGATCATTGCGACTGGGCCGTGGAGGTCTTACCGAGTCAAACTTAACCTATAAGGGTACCCGGCGCATCCGCTAGGATTTTTCTTCGTGTTGTTGACACGGATATTTACCGGAGGACGCAGCTTGAGTGCGATTCCACGCCCATAAGAGAGATCTTTGGGTCTTACCTTCGTACTCGAAAGAATACGGCATCCGGATGTGCCTAATCGGCCGAACGATTTAGGGCAAGGATGTGTAAATACATCGTGTGTCAAAGTGGCAGGAACTGCACACTCGCGAGTATTATGTTGAGAGTCTTCGAGTGAAGAGATTTCCCTTCTTGTTATACTTATTCAAAGAATTTTTTTGCACTTATAATATTTTGCCCATACGAAAAAAAATCGTGTTCTGGGGCTTTGTTGTACCTATACGAAAGAGATTTCGTGTGTGGGTAGTTATCGCGAGAGTTTCCGTGTCTTGTCATATCCTTCGATACACCCATATGAAAGAAATTTCGTGTGAGGGAGCTCGTGCGAAAAAAATTCCGCATCTTGATATGCCCATAAGAAAGAAATTTCGTGTCAGGGACTTTATCCGAAAGAATTTTGGCATTTGATGAGGTGCGCAATGATGTCATTACGCACTTGCCCGTTCTGACTCCTCCCGATGGGACGTGACAGAGCGTAGCAGAGCAGGATGGCCCACCTTGTCAGCTTTTTGACCAGGAACGAGAGGTCGTTTCCGGTTTTCCCGCGAGCCACGCGCCGTAAATGCGCACGATCTGCTGTAAAGATCGTGGCAGAGGTAACTGTGCACCGCCGCCTCGTTTCCACTTCACGTGTGGCAGCCGCGATGGGTGCCACGTCGTCAGATCTACGGTTCAGATTGGCTTGGTCCGTGTATAAGTAGTCGTCCTTAGGTGGAAAGCAAACTTCCTGGCCATTGTCTCTCTTTCTTCCTCCTCGCGCACACCTCCTGTTCTGCAAGCATTCACGAGCTCTCATGGCTGGAGGGAAGAAACGCGGCGCTGCCGCATCATCATCGAAGGCGGCCGGGGACGCCTCCGCGCCACCCGTCGTGAGGACGGGCGACTGGCGCTCCGACAGCACCACCATTAAGAGCATCAAGGAGATGCAACGGGAGGGGCTGCTGTCCCCCGACGGCGACAAACGCGTTCGCCTGGGCAAGAAGGAGGAGGTACCTAATCCCCGCGCGAACGAGCACGTGATCTTCGCGGATCACGTCTTGCGCGGCCTCTCTCTTCCTCTTCACCCTTTTCTCCTTGGACTGTTGTATGTTTACGGCATACAGCTCCATGACTTGCCTCCAAACGCGATTCAGCACATCTCGTGCTTTGCGAGTGCTTCCTGGGCATCCGCCCGCACTGGAGCCTCTGGAAGGCCCTGTTCAAAGTGCGGATCTTCCGGGAGAAGTCGTGACTAGGCGAGCAGCTGGGAGATCCACTGCGCACCGGCGGCTTCGGGATCCAGACGAAGACGGATATTCCCTACCTTGAGATGCACTTTTTCGACTCCGCACAAGGATGGCGGAAGAAGTGGTTCTACGTCGTCGACAACAGCGCGGGTGGGGCTCACGAATTCCACCCATTCGCGGTTTTAAAGCGAAGGAATTCCTGGGTGCACAAGCTCACTGCTGAAGATAGCGGTATCGTCTCCCCGCTACTCGCAAAAGTGGGGAACCTCCGCGATCAGACAATGGGGGTTGCGTTGAATGGCTTGCACCTGGCGAGTGTCTTTCTTCGGTGGAGGATCCAGCCTCTTCAAGAGAGGCCGTCGACTATGTGGGAGTATCAGGGCACTCAAGACCCTAGCCGCGTCTGCGAAGACATCCTCTCGAATGTTGAATTCGAGAAGAAGATTGCGGCTATCACCAAGTTGAAGGTAGGAGAGGCCTTCTCGAGCCATTCGAGGCTTCGAAACCCCCTCCAGCCGAGGTAAGTTTTCCCCCTTTTTTTGTTCTCATTGCCATCCGAAATTTTGTCGACTGAGGTTCTTCTCCCTTTTTCCTCTTCTTCTCTTGTAGATCTTGAAGGTAGCAACATGCTACCCGCCAGTTTCGGCTGAGGACGCCTCGAATCTCCTAGCGAGCAACATCGAGGCCCCTCTCGAAACCAGCGTTGCTGAGGCTGACTCGAGTTCCGAGCACGACTCTTTGGATGACGTGGAAGACTCGGGTAACGATCAGCTCCACCACCGCAAGCGCCGAAGGCACGGGGATGATGAAGTCACTTCCAAGGACAGTTCCTTGGGTGAAGGGTGTGGTAAGGCGACTGAGCCTCTCTAGGTGGCGCCTCTGAATGTGCTTCCTCCCGTGGGCCGCAAGTCGAAGGTTCCCACCACCTGGAATGTAGACATTCTGGACGACGACGATGAGGATGAGTAAGTTTTTCTTGCGCGTTGCCTTCTAGTCGAAAGCCTTTTCTCTTTTCTTCGTCTTTGTTTGACTTTCCCTCCAATAGAAGCCTTCAAACCATCAGCCCTGGGCAGTATGCTTCCCCGATTCCCTCTGTGAAGAGGAAAGAAGTTGCCGAAGGAGATGTTGTAGCCACGAGAGCCACCCGAAGGTCTCCAAGTCCTGCGAGGGCCGCTGTAATTCCAGAGTACGGGCTACCTGGTTTTGCGGGTGGAGCTTCTGCACACAAGGAGGTTTCGGGCAGCTCAGCAGATCCTGTGTCTACTGCCCAAGGCCAATTAAGTTTATCCCTCCTTTTTGCATCTTTTTCTTCGTTTGGTTGGAATTTCTATCGGGTGCACGACAGTGCTCCCGATGGGAGTAGCCCCCGAGGCCGTGGTTAATTGCTTGCGATTAGCCACGGGCTCAAGCTGAACTTTTTTCTTCCTTGTCTTTTTTATTCTATCGGGTGCACGGCAGTGCTCCCGATGGGAGTAGCCCCCGAGGCTATACTCGACTGTGTACAGTCGTGTATAGGCTCAAGAGATTTTGTCCTTTAATTTGAATTTCTGTCTTGGGCTTTTGCAGACTCTCCTCGATTCCCTTGCCTTCATTGGTCGCCCAGTGCTTTCAGCTGAGGCGGATTGCGTTTCCCTTCGGGTGGATCGCGATCGACTCGTCCATGACGGCCAATCTCTTCAAGGTATAATCCGCTCTGTTTTACTGTTTCCGTTGATCGCGAAGATTGCTTAAGCTGTATTTGTTGCTCTGTTGCCCAAGTTACCCGCCTGAAGACCGAGAAGGCTGAATCTGTCGCTCGGGTGAAAACCCTTGAGGCTGAGTTGGAGTCCTCCCGGAAGGAGCTGGACTCCACTCGCAAGCATTCAGCCGATTTCGAGGGGAAACTTGTCGGGGCTCAAGAGGCGCTGAAGCAATTGGAGGAGGCGGGTGCCAAGCATGACAGTGACCTTGTTGGCACGTCCGCCCCTTGGCTCAGAAGTTTGCGGGTAAGCCATTCTTGACTATTCCTTTGTTGCAATGTATCTTAATTTGCTATCCCGGAAATTTATGATGTTCTTTTTGTAGATGTCCTTGGGGTTGCACTGGAACTGCCTGGGAGTTAGCGACTGGACGCCCTTATTGATTCTTGCGCCCAGATCCAGGAGCATGCGAATGGGATCTGCTCTCTCGTTGGCAAAGCCACCCGAGTCTTGAAGCAGTTCCACGAGCGCCTTCTGGTGGATGTTGCGGTTCCGCCTACGCTGGGCGGCCTTCTGAAAGTCTTCTTGGACGATGAAAATCTCCTCCAGACTTATTCAGTCGCCCAGTCTGAGTGAAGAGCTAGAACGGCTATCCAATTTGCGATGGCGCACGAAGTCTCGGATGACCTGGAGAAAGTGTATTCGAGGCTTCCCTACGCCGCTTTAGGCAAAAAGGTAGCACTCCGTCCCTTTGGCGCTTAGGCTGAAGTCCTTGCCAAGAAGCTTTCTGAACTGGTTGCTCGTGCTAGTCGCAAGGGGCAGCCTGCTGCGAGTGGCACTACTTCTGCAGCCCCTTAGGCTAGTTTATATTTCCTTTTGTCCGTCGATGTAATGAACCTTGGGATGTATTCCCGTATTTTCTTAATCGAAGTGTTTCTTGATATTATCCGTGTCTGATTGTCGCGTCTTGCTGTAATGCGCTCCCGATGGGAGTAGCCCCCGAGCACCTGTTAGATAGGTGGTGTATTTCTCGAGTGGGGTCTTGTAGTGTTTTCTTAACTTGCTTCATTTCTTTCCAGGTAGTGGATCCTAGCGCAGAGTCTTCGAGTGGGTCTGCTGCGCGGGTGGATCCCCTTGTTGCTGCTGCTAGTACATTTGCATCACTCTGTGACTGCGTTGCAGATGGAGAGCGCAAACTGAAAGCGCCGCGGGGCGTGGCTGATGTCGCCAAATCAAAGGAGAGACTCGCGGCTGAGCGTGAAAAGTTTGTGATGGAAGAGCTGACGGCCGTTGCGAAGGATATGCTTTGTAAGCCCGCAAGCCCCCGAGTGTTTAGCTGCTTGCCTCCCTTTCTGTTTTGACGTGTTTGCTGAATTTGCAGTTGTTGAACCCGACGTGCCTTGTGAGACTCACTGGGTGGATACCCACATTTCCTATGAGGCGGGTAGCTCCAAACCACATGCAGCCAATTTTTGGTCAGACCGCAGTCGAGGCTTCGTTTTGGCCACTTTGAAGTATCAGGCGAGCCAAGCGAAGGTTCTTCTTGAGTCTTGTCGCGAGGCTTTTTTTTTCTGTGCATCGGACGTTTTACCCATTGGGTACCGTTCCAGAAGGATGGAGCGGTTTGCTAAGGGTCTTTAGTCGAGTAGGAGAGGTTCGGGAGTGCGTTCGCCAGCAACTTATCTGTGGATCTCAGGTAGCACTCGCCTTTGTTCGGGTGTGGCATCCTGAGGTCAACTTTAACTCGGTGGCGCGGCTTCCCGACTCTCCAATTGATTTTTCTCCTCACTACGCGGTCGTCGAGCCCGCAGCGGAGCGGATTATTCGACTAACTTCGGAGGAGATAGATCCAATGCTGGCGAAGAGGACTGCTCACCGTCAGATGTAATCGTAGGGTGTAGATATCCTGTAACCTTGTATAGCTCACTCGATATTTTGTAAGGTGTTTATAAGGTGTGAACCTTGTTGTACCTTGTATTTGAGAATTTTCATTTTATGCTAGTTAGGCGTAGCCCCCGTGTGTTTGGGGTGTATACCTGTTGCTTTAGCATGTAAAATAGAAGATGCAAATAGCTATGGTTGAAGAACCATGTGTTTAATTGATATGGCTGAGAAGCCATGTATTCGATCGAGCTAGAGAATGGCTGGTACAGCCTTATTTCTTGCGAGTAGGATAATCCTAAGGGTAGAACTTGCGGAGATGCGCAACGTTTTACGGGTTGGAGTAGATGCCACCGGTCTCCGGGTTCTTCAATCGGTAAGCGCCGCCTGGGATAACTTCGTGTATTAAGAAAGGTCCTTCCCATGGTGGCTCGAGCTTGTGTCCTTCCTTTTTCTTGAGCCGCAGCACCAGGTCTCCTACCACGAAGGATCTGTGGCGTATACGACAACTGTGGTAGTTGCGCAATGATTGCTGGTTTACTGCGGATCTGGCAAGTGCAATGTCTCGAATTTCGTCGAGTGCGTCCACGTCTTCTGCGAGTGCCCTGTTTGAGGTTTCTTCGCTGTATGCGACGACGTGTGGAGCACTAAATTTGATATCTTCAGGAAGGACGGCCTCGGCTCTGTAGATCATGAAAAATGGTGTATAGTTTGTTGACCGATTTAGCATTGTGCGGAGGCTCCATAGTACTGATGGTAATTCCTCGGCCCAATGCCCTGCTGCTGGGTTTTGGCGATCGAGTAGCCGCTTCTTTAGGCCAGCTGAGACTAATCCGTTAGATCGCTCGACTTGACCGTTAGTTTGCGGGTGAGCTACCGAGGCGGAGCTGAGGGTGATACCCTTTTTCTCGCAGAATTCCTGCGTTTCCTTGGCGGTGAAGTTTCTGCCGTTGTCGGTGATGATGTTGTACGGTATGCCAAATCTGCACATGATGGAGTCGAGGAATTTCACGGCGCACTGGGCGTGCGCGGAGGTGACTGGCATAGCCTCTATCCACTTCGTGAATTTGTCAACTACTACGAGTAGGTGCGTATACCCTCCAGGTGTTGACTTGCGTAATGGCCCTACCATGTCTAGCCCCCATTGCGCAAAGGGCCAGGCGATTGGGATCATGTGTAGTTCTGTGGCAGGGGCGTGCAGCTTGGGTGCAAACCTCTGGCAGGCGTTGCATCAGTCGACTAGATCTTTGGCATCTCTGGCTGCTGTGAGCCAATAAAATCCTGCCCTGAAGGCTTTACCCACGATTGCTCTCCAGCTGGCGTGGTGACCGCAGTCTCCTTGGTGTATATCTTGCAGCAGTTCCTTGCCATCTTCGGGTGCTATGCATCTCTGCAATATTTCTGATATGCTCTGCTTGTATAGCTCTCCGTTGAGCACCCGAAAGGATTTTCTGCGTTGCACTATTTGTCGGGCCTCGCAAATGTCTGCTGGGAGCTGTTTGTTGGGCAAGTAGTCGAGGTATTTCTGCGTCCAGACTGGCTCGACCAGAAAAACTTGTCTTGAAATATTGTGGCTGAGCTCGATGACGGCAATTTGTGGGCTGACGTCCGTTTCCAATGCCGCGGGTGCTCCTGCTGGCTTCTTGACCTTGAATGAACGCTTGATCATTGGCTCAAAGTATATTCCTGGCGGTATGGGGGTGTTTGTAGACCCCATGTTTGCCAGTTTATCCGCTTCCTCGTTGCTAGATCGCGCAATGTGCTTCAGTTTGCACCCTTTGGAACTTCCTTCGAGCAGATTATACATGTATCGATAGGAGACCATGTTATCCGCAATAGCATCGCACTCCTTCATCGTCTGCTGTACGATGCGGTTTGAGTCTCCATAGATCATCAATCGGGTGGCCCCGCAGGCGATCGCCATTTTCATGCCGTGAAGGAGGGCTTCATACTCTGCGTCGTTGTTGGATGCTGGGTCGTCGGGTAGAAAATCCAACCTCATGACGTACTGCAGCTTATCTCCCCTGGGGGATATGAGGACAACCCCGTCTCCAGCTCCTTCGTTCCTCTTCGACCCGTCGAAGTACATGATCCAGTTGTTCGTGTATTCTGGCGGTCCTGGTGTTTGCAATTCTGTCCACTCGCTTAGGAATTCCACGAGTACTTGGGATTTCACAGATTTGCGCCCTGCATATATGATGTCCTAGGCACCTAGATCGATGCTCCACTTTGCAATTCTTCTGGATGCCATGAGATTATTCATGATAGTACCGAGTGATGCGTCGTTTAGCACCGTGACGGTATGTTCTTGGAAGTAGTGCTTGAGTTTTTGAGCTGTGAGTACAACGCCATATGCGAGTTTCTGGTAATGAGGGTATCGCTGTTTGCACGGCGAAAGCACCTCGCTGATGTAATATATTGGCCTTTGGACGCTGTATGCCTTTCCCTCCTCTGGCCGCTCGACTACGATGACCGTGCTAATGACTTGGTTTGTTGCGGCTAGATAGAGGTATAAGGGCTCCTTATCTTGTGGCGTTGCCAGGACGCGCTTGCTCTGCAGTAATTGCTTCAAATCGAGGAAAACCTTTTTTTTGCTTCGGTGTCCACTCGAACTTATCTGTCTTCTTCAACAACTTGTAGAAGAGCAATGCTTGCTCGCCTAATCTTGCAATGAATCTGCTCAGGGAGGCTAGTCGCCCTGCGAGTTGCTACACACCGCGAAGATTGGTTGGCTCCTTCATTGTCAAGATCGCTTGGATTTTCTCTGGGTTAGCTTCGATTCCTCGAGCGGACACCAGATACCCGAGAAGTTGTCCTGCAGGGACGTCGAAGACACATTTTGTCGGGTTGAGCTTGATCATTTACGCATTGAGGGCGTCGAAAGTCTCTCTTCCTCCACTCGAGTTTTTATGACGATGTCGTCAACGTACACTTGTACGTTCTTGCCAATGAGCTTGGCGAGGCATTTTTGCATACATCGCTGATATCTTGCGCCTGCATTTTTTAGCCCGAAGGGCATCGTCGTGTAGCAGTAGACACCGTGAGGTGTGATAAACGCTGTCTTCTCTTCGTCCTCCTTTTTCATCCTGATCTGATTATAGCCCGAGTAGGCGTCCAAGAAGGAGAGGCGCTGGCAGCCTGCTATAGAGTCCACGATCTGGTCGATCCGTGGTAAGGGAAAGTTATCCTTGGAGTGCCATGAATCTCGCGAACTCTGTTCGGCCGAGAATGGCGTGGTACTGTGAAGGCCAATCGATTACTTCGAAGTCGAGGAATTCTCGTCTGTAGTTTCTTCGGTTGCCGAGCACTACCTCTAAATTGATTGTTCCGAGTGGTCGGACTGCTTTTCCTGGTACTATCCCATGGAAGGATGTCTCTGATTCTGCGAGTCTGTCCAGGTTCTTGTTCATCCTACGGAGTGTGTCCGCGTAAATGATGTTAATCTTGCTTCCGCCGTCCATGAACACTCGGGCGAGTTCGTAGTTGCCTATTTGCGCCTGGATGGCGAGCGCGGCGTGCCCTGGACGATAGACTTGCGGTGGATGGTCCTCTTTGGAGAAAGTTATCGGTTGGTCAGCCATCTTTAGGTACTCAGGCTTGGACGGTGGAGCTTGGACTTCCATGGCTACTTGGCATGTGTTTGTTTTCTGGGCCCTGCAGGACGGGCAGACTTTCTGTATCATTCCAAGGAGTCCTGCTGGGTTTGGGTACCCATTGCCCCCTTGGTTTGCGGCGGGTGGCGCTGGGAGCGCGGCCAACACCGCGTTTTGGTGTCCTGGTGGAGATTGGGGTTGTGACGGGTGGAATCCCTGATGTCCTCCTCCTGGTAGCTGTGGGTAGCCCTGATTGACCGCAACTCTGTTTTTCTTCGAGAAGGCCTCGTGGATGTCGAGGAACTTTTGACAATCCTTGAGGAGGTGTGTTGCCTTAGTCTTGCATGTGCGCTTATCTGTAAATAGATGTAGCGTGCAGTAACCGTCAAGGTCCTCCTCGGGAGTTTTATCCTCTGGCTTTGGCTTCCATTCGCGGTTTCCACGATGTCCGTTGTCGCGATTTCTCGTGAATTCTGCCGCCACCAGTTCTTCTCGGTCATGGTGGTCGTAATGCTTTCTCCTTTTCTTTCGACCATGACGGTCGTCCTCAGGTGCTGGCGAGGATGCCTTTTCGTTGCGCACCGAGTCTTCATCGTTGGCCCATCTGTCGGCTATAGCCATCAGCTCTCCGATGGTTTTGGATGCGGCTCGCCCCAGTTCTTCTCTGAAGGCAGTTCGTCTAGCTCCTTTGGTGAAAGCTTGGACTGCGACCTCTTCCGATATGTTTCCCGCCGTGTTTTTGAGCGTGGTCCATCGCTGGATGTACTCGCGAGTAGACTCACCGCTCTTCTGCTTGCAAGCCCGCAGCTCCTCGATTGACGCGGGTCTTTTATATGTTGCTTGAAAGTTCTTGCGGAAGTCGAAGGTTAGATCATCCCACGATCCATAGCACTCCATCGGTCTTCCTTCGAGCCAGCTACGTGCAGCGCCTACGAGATGCAGGTTGAGGTACAACATTGCTGTGGTTTTGTTCCCACGTTGGCATTTTACTGTCGTGAGGTAATCCGACAACCAAGATTTGGGCTCCAGCGAACCGTCGTATTTTGGCACTTCTGTAGTAAGCTTAAATCTCCTGGGCATTGGTGCCTCGCGGATTTCGCGAGTAAAGCACAACGCGCCACAGGCCTCTTCGTCAGAGGAGGTGGATGGGGAACGTGCGCGGTTCCTGGCCGCTCGAGGTTTGTCGATTTTGTTCTGCGCTATGTCTGATCGCGCGTTGTATCCGGGCTCGCCGCGGTTAACCTCCTTCCGCGGCTCCTTGCTGCGGTGTCGCGAGCGGCTGCTATGATGCCGTGGACTGCGATCCCGATCCCTCGGGCTGTCGTCGCTGCTACTCGGGCTGTCGCCGTGTCGCCGGGCTTCTTTTCCTCGGGCGCGACGAGGTGACTTATCTCTTGTGGGCGATGTACTCCCGCGTCCGCGGTGTGTTTCTTTGTCTTTCCGAGGGGTTTTCTCAGCATCCTTTGCAGTCGCGTTCTTGTGGTTTTGGGCTGCGAGTCTCGCGGCTGCCATGCCCAGTCCCTTGTGGACTTGCCTGTATTGCTCCGCGCGGGGGTCGTTCTCCCCTGCTGGTTTGCCTGCAGGTACGTGGATGCGGCCAGGACTGCGGCGGCGGGAGTCGTCGGGTGTACGTTGCCGTCGTCATCGACGTGCATGAGGGAGGTTTCGAGTGTTCTGTTGATCCCGCTGAGAGACCCGTCGTCTAGAGCCACAGTCTTCGAGACATATCTTTTCTTCGGGGGATTGTTCCCTACCGAACGTGTTTTGGAGAGAGCTGCGCGACGTAAACATGACTCGTCCGCCAGCTTTTTCCGCTCGTCCAGATCCTTGCGAGCTTCTTTGATCAGTGCTGCCGCTTTCACTAGATGGTAGTGGTATGCGGTTAGATCTTCCTGCGGGGCTCCTTCTTTAATCAGCTGGGCGGAGTGTACGGCCGCCTTTGTCTTGACCCAGGCCGCCCGCGATACTTTAATGAGCTCTCGCTTCATCGCGCTCTCTTCCGTTTCCTCGGGTGGATCGTTCAATCGTGCAATGCAGACATGAGCCAGATATGGCCCGTGAGTCCTAGGCGTGGATCGGCGAGTTTCTTCGACCCGAGAAGGCTCCTCTGAAGCGATGGTGTGGAAGTTGCGAGTGCTTGGGCGCACGGATCCGCCGCTGGTTGCTAGGTCGCGTCCAGCGTTGTTGGGCAGCGAGTCGAGAGTTTCCGGGCTCGAGATTGACTCGGAGTCAGATCCTTCGAGATCGGTTTGCTCGGGGAAGTGCAGGATTCCTGCTTTGTTGGCGTGGAAGCAGAAGCTCCCGAACTTCAGGGTGACGCTTTTCTCCAATCTGTTGAACGCCGTGCGCGATTCCGGCGAGTGGGGCGCGACGATGATCGACCCGAAACGGATCGGATCTGCTGAAGTCGAGGCTCCGGGGCTCCAGCTGAAGGTTGGCGGTGATGAGGCCGAAGATGCCGTGGATCCAGCGCCAGCCGTTCCCACAGACGGCGCCAATTGTCGAATATGCATCTCAACAAGCCCCTCGGGTGAACCGATAGGGTTTCGATTAGGAGAACGTGTAGGCGCTGGTGACAATCGTTGGCAAACAGGGGGCACGATTTACCCAGGTTCGGTTCCCTCGTAGAGGTAAAACCCTTACTCCTTCCTGTCGATCTGTATTAGCAATAGACCTGTTACAATGGGGGATGCTCGAGTCGAGAGTTAGATCTCAATCTCAAGGCTTTTGGTGGTGTGATATGGCTTGGTCCCCCTCTCGGTGGTTCTCCTGGCCTTATATAGATGGCCAGGTCTCAAACCGCACCCGGGGGATACAAACCCTAACCTTAAGTCGGTTACAAGTTTCCTTTCTTGACCATCAAGGCCTTGCGGGTGGGCCTTGATTGGGCCTTCTAGAATTGTCTATGTCGTCTCCCTTCGGGCGTAGGTCTTGGGCCTTGGACCGGGTAGCCTCACCCGATAGTTCCAGGATTCGTTCCCTCGTCAGCTACGGCCCTGGTAATGTCCTGACAATAGAGAGTGGAGTTGATCTTAGTGAGTTTGCGCACATGGATGTGCCTTTACACGCCCCTAAAACATGGTCTATTATTCAATTGAAAGATTGGTTGGCACTAAGTTTTAGCCTTAATACTGAAACACACACTATCGGTGTTCATGCATTGTGGACCCGGTAAAGAACAAATTTAGAATGATATTTGAGTCCCATAGAGCGGGTAGTCAGTGATTGAAAGTCTGGTTATGTTTAAGTGGCTAGTACATGTGGCCACTCTTTCTGTTCGTTGAAATGTAATCTACTGGGTCACTTTGCACTTGATACTTGGTATTTTTAATATAAAAGTTGTGTGCATCGCTTTGATGCAGAGGCAGGTGATTTTTCCATTTTATAAAAAATGTCCTCTATAATTCGCCAGAGAATCGGAGCAGGGAGGGGGTCGCCTTGATCTGGTCGGCGGTAGTGGTCGCCACGGCTGACGGGGCAGCGACACGTGCCTCGATTGGGTGGAAGCGAAGCTTGCCTCGAGCTAAGCGGCAGTGAAGGGCACGCCTTAGGCCTGTCCCAATGCACCGTCTCTTAGCACGTTATCATATGTCTAATAAAAACTTAAGAGACAACATGTACAATGCATTGTATCTTAGATGTTGTATCAAAATTAATGATTTTGGGCTCATGCATGCATTTGATTGGCCTAGAGCTTTTTTTTTCCCATGGCCACGTGCCAAGGTTGTATCTTAGCTAAGATACAACCTCACTATCTCTCTTCATTAACCATAACGCCACATAAGCAAAATGCCTATGAAACCATGCTAAGACACTTGCATTGGGATAGGCCTTAACTGGCGGCAGCGCTAGGAGCGGACAGGAAGGGAGAGCTTTCCACCCATTACCTAGATGTTAATAACCTGCTAATAATTCTCGTAATTAGTGATCGAAACAAAATTCCATCCCAGCTACCTCAAATACCTGGAACCAAAAAAATGGAATGAGGAATATTGCATCCATAAAACAACAAAACACACGCCTAAATGAGCTTGTCGACCCGCCCACCTAGACAGTGATGCAGATGAGGTCAAGAGAGATGAGGTCAAGAGAACGACCATCACTAATGTTCGGCATCACTCAATGCCACAAGACCATCACTAATGTTCGGCATCACTCAATGCCACAACACTGGCTAAGCATCACAAATGTAAGAACACGGAATCCCCGTCTTTTGGTAATTTTTCTTAGCGATATTTTCCTTCAACTATCTATGATTATTTTTCACATGCTAATTTCATCTAAAATTTCTAGGCTCTGAAGCTACTTGATGGCTAGGTCATAGCTAGGAGTACTTGGTTTCAGTTGAGAAGAATGAAATGATGATGATGTTGAAGACACCATTCCTAATTGTATAGGAATATATCACGGTTCCAGCTGGTGGTAGATTTTAGTTGTTAATAAATATGTAGTTGGCCTTTGCTCTATATACGATGTCATTTACAATTTTATTGATTTTTTAAGGAAAATGGAACCGTCTCCTCAAATGAACCCAAGCACAACGAAGCTTTTAGTCGATTTACATTTTGTAGCCCGCTTCATTAAGGGAGATGGTCTTAAAGTTAGTATTATATAGCTATCTTTTCTGTGCACACAAATTTTGGCACACATCATGTGAGCACCTCTACGAATTGCTCACTGGGTGGGCTGCAATGGGGGATCGGAGAGGGAAAATAGCGGCGTGTTATACACTCCCACCACCCACGCTGCGTGTTATGAATTACAGAATTCAGGTCGAAGCCGCCAGTACCAAGCTAAGTTCAAACGGAAGGGAAGACAACTACTTAAAGACGTGACAAGGGCCTAGTTACCCCATTCTGGGCCTGCAAGCCGGGCGGGGAGCCTCTTGGAGAGGATGGGCCTAGGCTCTGTTGGCCCATCCAGTGGTTGTCGGTCCACTTGTGAAGTAGAGCTATTGACACTCCCTCCTCCCTGAGTAACGCCTTGCCCCCAAGCCGGCGATCGTGGAAACTGCTGCTTTAGGGAGTCCAGGTCTTCTCACGTAGTTGTTGTTGTGTCTGAATGACTCCACTCAACCAACACCTGGGTAATTGTCTTGTTATTCACCTGCTTCACACGTTGTCGTATAACTCGAACAAGAATCCGCAGTGTGCAGTCATCAACAGCTAATTAAGTAAGAACCTGATGCTTCAGAGCCACGAATTTCTTGAGCTGCGAAACATGAAACACCGGATGGATCTTGCTAGACTCCGGCAGCACCAATCGATAAGCCATCTCCCCAATTCGCTTCTCAACCAGGAATGACCCCTATAAACGAAAGGCCAACTTGTGGCTTGCTCGGTGAACTACTGAAGACTGAGCATAAGGCTGTATTTTGAGGAAAACCTTATCACCTTCGGCAAAAATCCTCTCAGTACGGTTCTTATCAGCATACGCTTTATGCCGGTGTTGAGCACGCAGCAGGTGTTGTCGAACCAGCTCAGTAATCACCAGACGTTCATTGAACCAGTTCTGAACATCAACAGGAGCAACTGTATCCTCAGCAGAAATACCAAAATACATGGGAGTGTGTCCATACATCAACTCAAAAGGAGATTTGCCCAGCGAGGAGTGCCAATTGGTGTTATACCAAAATTCACGCAGTGATAACCACTTGGACCATTTCTTCGGACTTGCACTGATGAAACAACGAATATAGCACGCAACCTGTTGATTTACACGCTATGTTTGACCGTCAATATCCGGGTGGTAGGCAGAACTCATCTGCAGTTCAGCCCTAGTCAGCTTAGCCAGCGATTGCGAAAAATGACTAGTTAATATTGGATCTTTGTCAGAAACAATGTACCTGGGCGCACTATGGAGCTTGAAAACGTTGTTCACATATACCCCCAACTACCTTCTGCACTGTGAATGGATGCTTTAAAGGAATGAAGTATCCATACTTCATAAATTTGTCAATAACAACCATGATGTAGTCAAAAGCACCAGATATAGGCAGTTCATTGCTGAAATCCATGGTAACCATATCCCAAGCCCTTGCAGGAACTGGCAGTGGAGAAAGAAGACTTGGATATTTAAGTTTTTCAGGTTTGGCCATCTGACAGATTATACAATATTGTACCATTTCCAGTACATACTTCTTCATCCCAGTCCAGCGAAACAATGACCTCAGACATTGATACGTCACAGAAAATCCTGAGTGCCCCCCAATCGGTCTAGTATGGAATGCCTGGAACAATTTAGCATGTAATTCAGCATAGTCACCAACCCATAATGCACCTTTGTACCTTAATAAGCCATTCACCAGCTGGAACCCGGGCCTAGACTCTGACTGCACTGACAACTGTTTGATAAGATGTTGAGCCTTCACATCATTCTTATAACTCAGCAAGACTTCTTGAAGCCAAATTGGTTGTGTGCTCGATAAGGCAAACAACCCAGTCTCCTTCTCGTGAGGACGACAAGAGAGAGAGAGCATCAGCTAATGCCCTTCTTGTAAACAATTCTATACGTCAACCCCATCAACTTGGTCAGAGCCTTCTTTTGCCATTTAGTATGCAGTCTCTGATCAGTCAGGTGAATCAAGCTCTTTTGATCAGTCCTGATAATGAATTATTGAATTTGTAGGTAAGATCTCCACTGTTCAATTGCTAACAAGATGGCCAGGTATTCCTTTTCGTACACACACAGAGTTTGATTCCTGGGGCCCAAAGCCTTAGTGACAAAAGCCAAGGGATGCCCCTCCTGCATCACAACGCCAATACCCACATCACAAGCATCTGTCTCGATAACAAATTGCTTAGAAAAATCAGGTAGGGTCAACACTAGAGTTGAAACGAGTGCATCCTTGAAGGTGGTAAAAGCCACCTAAGCCTCTGGTGTCCACACGAACAATGCCCCTTTTAAAGCAAATTAGTGAGAGGTCTACTGATGACAATATAATGCTTTATAAATTTGCGATAATAACCAGTAATGCCCAAGAAACCCTTGACCTCCTTAACTGTTGAAGGTACTGACTAACTTTGTATATCAGTGATTTTACTATGGTCTGTGGCAACACCATCTCCACTAATCACATGTCCCAAATAGCCGACTTGGTTTTGGACAAAAGCACACTTAGACAACTTCACTCTCCAGTGGTGCTTATCCAATATAGCTAGCACTTGTTACACATGTGTTAAATGATCAGATAAGGTTTTACTGTAGATCCAAATGTCATCAAAGAATACCAAACAAAATTTCCTTAACACAGGTGCAAGACAATCATTCATAGCTTTTTGGAATGTTCTAGGTGCCCCAGTCAATCCAAAAGCCATAACAGTAAATTCATAATGGCCATTATGCGTTTGGAAAAAAAATTCCATTCCTGACCTGGAGCCAACCTAATTTGATGGTATCCCGCCTTCAAATCCAACTTAGTAAACCAAGCAGACCCAACCAATTCATCCAGTAATTCATCTATGACTGGCAGAGGGTATTTCCCCTTCACTGTTAGTGCATTTAGGTTCCTGAAGTCAACCACAAGCCTCCAGGAAGTTTCTTCCTTCCTTACTAACAGAACTGGTGAAGAGAAGACACTATTACTGTGCCTGATCATGCCCGATTCCAGCAACTCAGCAATCTGCTTTTCTAATTCGGTCTTGAGATGCGGGGCAATTCTGTATGGCCGTAACGACACGGTCCTGGATCTAGGCACCAAGGGAATAGTGAAGGGAATATGCCCGAGAGGCAATAATAAAGTGTTTATTATGTTATTCCTTGTTTATGATAGATGTTTATTTCTCATGCTAGAATTGTATTAACCGGAAACATTAATACATGTGTGATTAATAAACAAACGAACGTTCCTAGTGAAGCCTCTCTTTTAACTAGCTCGTTGATTAACAGATGATCAAGGTTTCCTAATCATAGACATTGGATGTTGTTAATAACGGGGTCATGTCATTAGGAGAATGACATGATGAACTTAAACCCTAACTAAGTATAACAATACGATCAAGTCATTTAATTTTGTTGTTATGTCTTACATTCCGAGTAACATTGTTCCTTAGACCATGAGATCATGTCAATCACTAATACCGAAAGAATACTTTGATGACATCAAACGTCACACCGTAACAGGGTGACTATAAAGGTGGCATTAGATATTCGGAAAGTGTTAGTTGAAGCTCATGGATCAAGAATGGGATTTGTCCATCCAATATGACGGATAGATATACTCATGGCCCTCTCGGTGATATCACATCGACACCGCTTGCAAGCAAGTGATATGATCACAAGGATGTTATATCACGGGAACGAGAAAAGAGGACTTGTCGGATAACGAGATCGAACAAGGTATGGTGGATACCGATGATTGCATCTCGGACAAGTAATATATCGCGAGACAAAGGGAAATCGTTACGACGTTGAAAGGTTCACACGATCACGAGAGTCATCGTTGAATATATAGGAGTCATCACGGATCTCCAGATCCCGCTGTTGATTATTGATCGGAGAGGAGTCTCGATCATGTCTGTAATATTCGCGAACCGTAGGGTGACACACTTAAGGTTCGATGAAGCGTTAGAGAGGATACGGAGTACCGAAGAATATTTTGGGCAGCTCCGAAATTGTTTCGGGGAAAATTGAAATAGTTCAAGGGTTTTTTCGTCGAATGGTTGTTAATAGAATTAACAAATGGTTCGAGGTGCTGTTAATGGAATTAATAAATATAAGTAAAGAAATAAAAATGATTTATTTATTTATTAAAGAAAAACCTTTGGATTTTCTAAGTGGGAAATTAAGGAATTTTGAGTGGGTGTGAGTGGGGCTTCCACTCACATGAAGAGAGGAAGGGGTGGGGGAACCCATGGCTGGCCGCACCCCCCCTTTGGGATGCCTCCCCCTCCCCTATAAAAGGAGGGTGAGGGATCCCTCTTCTTCACACACTTGCCCACTTCTTTTCCCTTCCACCCGCTGCTCCATTCCATGGTCTCCGGCTTGGCGAAGCCCTGACCGTGGGATTCTTCACCACCACCACGCTGTCGTGCTGCTGGAATTCCGAGGGATCCTCTACTTCCGCAACCCGCTGGATCGAGGGAACGAAAGTCTTCATCGAGCTGAACGTGTGACCGATTACGGAGGCACCGCCGGATTGCGGTGCACTTCTTCTCGCTCGGGATCGGCGTGAGTACGAATACGCCAACAACGAGATTTTATCTCGTACCACTTTGATTTTTCGAGGGTATGTTATCTCAAGACTCTCTTTCTCCCTGTTGCCTTTCATCTCATAGATTAGATCTTGGCCATTCGGGTTTATCGCGCGTAGGATTTTTTTTTTGTTTTCTATGCAACGTACCCTTCAGTGGTATCAGAGCCAGGTTTATGCGTAGATGAATTGTACGGGTAGAACACATAGGAGTATGTGGGCGTTGATGATCATGTTTTTGCCTCTTTGAGTATTTTATGATCTTAGTGGCATAGTGGGATGAAGCGGCCCGGACTAACTTTACATGTCCATGTACATGAGACTTGTTCCACAACTGACATGCAAATTGTATTGCATAATTGGCTTGCGGGTGTCGGTTTCTCCTACTATAGTTAAGATCTAATCTACGAAGGGTTGTTAAAAATATGTTTTATCAACGTTGTGGTTCTTGTACGTTGGTATGAACGGTTCTATCCTCGTAAGCCCAAAGCCACGTAAAATATGCAAAAAATAAATTAAAGGCGTCTAACTTGTTTTTGCAGGGCATTTGATGTGATATGGTCAATGTTACAAACGTTATGTATGAGATGATATCTTTTGTAAATTATTGACATACCGGCTGGAGCCATATGGTTGTCTTATTTTTATGGCCTGCGTGTTGTAAATCGTATCCATGTGATATGTTGTAATGGACAATCAAGATGGAGGTGCCACGAACCTTGGTGCCACGCCGGTGGAATGACGGAGATCATGCCATGGTGCACAAGATGGATATCAAGTGCAAGAAGGACCATATCATATCACATTATCCATGCATGTGATGTTTATCCTTTTATGCATCTTATTTTGCTTAGATCGCGACGGTATCATTATAAGATGATCCCTCTCACTTAATATCAAGATAATAATGTGCTCTTCCTTAAGTATGCACCCGTTAAGAAAGTTTGTCGTTTCGAGACACCACGTGATGATCGGGTGTGATAGACTCACCGTTCGCATACAACGGGTGTTTTCAAGCCTAGCATGTACAGTCATGGCCTTGAAACACACGCAATACTACGGTTCTACTTGGCGAGCCTAGCATGTACAAACATGGCCTCGGAACACGTAACCGAAAGCTAAAGCATGAGTCATATGGATGATATGATGAACATGTTGATGTTTGCCTTTGCAACTACACCGTCTCATGTGATGATCGGTTTTGGTGTAGTGAATTTGGTTCGTGTAATCACTAAAGACGACTAAGAGGGATGTTGTTTTTGAGTGGGAGTTCATGGGATAATTTTAGAATTAACTTGACCTTAATTTATCATAAACATAGTCTAAATAGTCTTTCCAAATATGTTGTAGATCATGGCACCACCTACCTTCAATTTCAATATGTTCATGGAGAAAGAGAAATTAGCGAACAATGGGAGCAACTTTACCAACGGGGCACTTAACCTGAGGATTCTCCTCACCGAATGCAAGAAGCTCTATGTGCTTGATGCACCTCTAGGTGACCAGCCCGCTGATGATGCTTCTGATGAAGATAAAAATGTTTATCTGACTCAACAAGAAGACCACAGTATAGTTCACTGTGGCATCCTCTATGGATTAGAGCCAGAGCTGCGAAAACGTTTCGAGAACAACACTGCATATGCCACAATGGGAGAATTGAAAATGATTTTCGATACCCATGCCGCAATTGAGAGTTATGACGCTTCAGAAAAGTTCCTTAGCTGCATGATGGAAGAGAGCAGCTCCGTTAGTGAGCACGTACTCAAAATGTCTGCGTACGCTGATAAGCTCATAGACTTGGGAATATCGATTCCCATTGAGCTAGGGATACATCATGTTCTCCAATATCTGCCACCTAGTTACAAGAACTTCGTGATGAACTATAATATGCAAAGCATGAAGAAGTATCTTCCTGAGCTTCTCTCGATGCTTAAAACTGCTGAAGTGGAGATCAAGAAAGAACACCAAGTGTTGATGATCAATAAGACCACTAGTTTCAAGAAAGGCAAGAAAGGCAAGCCAAGTGTAAACTTCAAGAAGGGTGGCAAATTTGGTGCTGCTACTGAGAAGAAAACCAGGCATGGCCCTAAGCCAGAGACTGAGTGCTTTTATTGCAAGGGTATTGGCCATTGGAAGCGCAATTTCCTCAAGTATCTCGCAGATAAGAAGGACGACAAAGTGAACAAAGGTATATATGATATACTTGTTATTGATGTGTACCTTACTAGTACTCGCAGTAGCACCTGGGTATTTGATACTGGTTCGGTTGCTCACATATGTAACTCGAAACAGGAGCTGCAGAATAAGCGACCACTGGCAAAGGATGAGGTGACGATGCGCGTCGGCAATGGATCAAGAGTTGATGTGATCGCCGTCGAGACGCTGCCTCTACGTCTACCATTGGGATTAGTTATAAAACTCAATAATTGTTATTTGGTGCCTGCATTAAGCATGAATATCGTTTCTGGATCTTGCTTAATGCGGGATGGTATTTCCTTTAAGTCTGAGAACAATGGTTGTTCGATTTATATGAGTAATATCTTTTATGGTCATGCACCTGAGAAGAATGGTTTATTTCTTTTGAATCTTGATAGTATTGATACACATATTCATAATGTGAATGCCAAAAGAATTAAGTTAAATGATGATATTGCTACTTACATGTGGCATTGCCGCTTAGGTCATATTGGTGTTAAACGCATGAAGAAGCTCCATTCTGATGAACTCTTAGAATCACTTGATTATGAATCATTTGAAACATGTGAACCATGCCTTATGGGCAAGATGACTAGAACCCCGTTTTCTGGAACCATGGAACGGGCGACAGACTTACTGGAAATCATACATACTGATGTGTGTGGACCAATGAGTGTATCGGCGCGCGGTGGATATCGTTATTTTGTCACTTTTCACAGATGATTTGAGTAGATATGGGTATATTTACTTAATGAAACACAAATCTGAGACGTTTGAAAAGTTCAAAGAATTTCAGTGTGAAGTTGAAAATCATCGTAACAGAAAGATTAAATTTCTACGATCTGATCGTGGAGGTGAATATCTAAGTTACGAGTTTGGCATGCATATGAAACAATGTGGAATAGTTTCACAACTCACACCTGCCGGAACACCACAGCGTAATGGTGTTTCCGAACGTCATAATCGTACTTTATTGGATATGGTTCGATCCATGATGTCTCTTATAGATTTGCCACTATCGTTTTGGGGTTATGCACTAGAGACCGCTGCATTCACTTTAAATAGGGCACCATCTAAATCCGTTGAAACGACACCGTATGAATTATGGTTTAGAAACAAACCTAAGCTTTCATTTCTAAAAGTTTGGGGATGCGATGTTTATGTGAAGAAGCTTCAACCTGATAAACTCGAACCCAAAGCGGAAAAATGCGTCTTCATAGGATACCTTAAAGAAACAATAGGGTACACCTTCTATCACAGATCCGAAGGCAAGATTTTCGTTGCCAAGAATGGATCCTTTTTGGAGAAGGAGTTTCTCTTGAAAGATGTGAATAGTAGGAAGGTAGAACTCGACGAGGTTATTGAACCTTCTCTTCTTGGAATGGCGAGTAGCGCAGCGCCGGAAGTTGTTCTGGTGCCGACCCCGTCAGTTGAAGAGAGAGCTAATGATCAAAATCATGAAACTCCAGAAGAGGAAACTGCCACACCTCGCAAGTCAACTAGGGAACGTACAGCTCCTGAACTGTACGGAGATCCCGTATTAAACTTCATGGTAGATGGAGGTGATGAACCTGTGATGTATGATGAAGCGATGATGAGCCCAGATTCCAACAAATGGCTTGAAGCCATGAAATCCGAAATAGGATCCATGTACGAAAATCAAGTTTGGACTTTGGTGGACTTACCCAATGACCGCAAGGCCGTTGAGAACAAATGGATCTTTAAAAAGAAAACTGACGCTGATGGTAATGTGACCGTCTATAAAGCTTGAATTGTCGCAAAAGGTTTCCGACAAATTCAAGGAGTTGACTATGATGGGACTTTCTCACTAGTAGCGATGCTTAAGTCAGTTAGGATTATGTTAGCAGTTGCTGCATTTTTCGATTATGAAATCTGGCATATGGATGTCAAAACGGCGTTCCTTAATGGTGACATTGAGGAAGAGTTGTATATGATGCAACACAAAGGTTTTGTTGATCCTAAGGATGCTGACAAGGTGTGTAAGCTTCAACGTTCCATTTATGGACTGAACCAAGCATCCCGGAGTTGAAACCTCCGTTTTGATAAGGTGATCAAAGGGTTTGGATTTGTCCAAACATACGGAGAAGCTTGTATTTACAAGAAAGTGAGTGGGAGCTCTGTAGCATTTCTAGTACTATATGTGGATGACATATTATTGATTGGAAATGATATATAACTTTTAAAAAGTGTAAAAGGTTATTTGAACAGTAGTTTTTTTGATGAAAGACCTCGGTGAAGCAGCTTATATATTAGGCATCAAAATCTACAGGGATAGATCAAGACGCTTAATTGGACTTTCGCAAAGTACATACCTTGACAAGATTCTGAAGAAGTTTAGAATGGAAGATAGTAGGAAGGGGTTCTTACCTATGTTGCAAGGGAAAACGTTGAGTAAGACTCAATGTCCAGCTACAACAGAAGATAGAGAAAAGATGAATAAGACTCCCTATGCTTCAGCCATAGGTTCTATCATGTATGCTATGCTATGTACAAGACCGGATGTGGCACATGCTATTAGTTTGACTAGTAGGTACCAATCCGATCCAGGTTTGGAACATTGGACGTCAGTCAAGAATATCTTTAAGTACTTGAGAAGAACTAAGGATATGTTTCTCGTATATGGCGGTGAAGAAGAGCTCGTCGCAAGATGTTACGTCGATGCTAGCTTCAACACTGATCCGGATGACTCTAAGTCTCAGTCCGGGTACGTATTTGTTATGAATGGAGGAGCAGTAAGCTGGAGGAGTTCCAAGCAATCCGCGGTGGCGAGATCATCAACATAAGCCGAATATGTTGTTGCGTCGGAGGCAACACAGGAAGCAGTTTGGATGAAGGAGTTCATATCCGAACTAGGCGTGGTTCCGAGTGCGTTGGATCCAATGATTATCTATTGTGACAGCAACGGTGCCATAGCCAATGCTAAGGAGCCAAGGTCTCACAAGAATTCCAAACATATCAAACGCCGTTTTCACTCCATTTGTGAACATGTCGCAGATGGGGATGTGAAGATTTGCAAAGTACATACGGATCTGAATGTGGCAGATCCGTTGACTAGCTCTCAAGGGCAAAACATGATCAACACCAGAACTCAATGGGTGTTAGATTCATCACTATGTAATATAGATTATTGCCCCTAGTGCAAGTGGGAGACTGAAGGGAATATGCCCGAGAGGCAATAATAAAGTGTTTATTATGTTATTCCTTGTTTATGATAGATGTTTATTTCTCATGCTAGAATCGTATTAACCGGAAACATTAATACATGTGTGATTAATAAACAAACCAATGTTCCTAGGGAAGCCTCTCTTTTAACTAGCTCGTTGATTAACAGATGATCAAGGTTTCCTGATCATAGACATTGGATGTTGTTAATAACGGGGTCATGTCATTAGGAGAATGACATGATGAACTTAAACCCTAACTAAGTATAACAATACGATCAAGTCATTTAGTTTTGTTGTTATGTCTTACATTCGGAGTAACATTGTTCCTTAAACCATGAGATCATGTTAATCACTAATGCCGAAAGAATACTTTGATGACATCAAACGTCACACCATAACAGGGTGACTATAAATGTGGCATTAGATATTCGGAAAGTGTTAGTTGAAGCTCATGGATCAAGAATGGGATTTGTCCATCCAATATGATGGATAGATATACTCAGGGCTCTCTCGGTGATATCACATCGACACCGCTTGCAAGCAAGTGATATGATCACAAGGATGTTATATCACGGGAACAAGAAAAGAGTACTTGTCGGATAACGAGATCGAACAAGGTATGGTGGATACCGATGATTGGATCTCGGACAAGTAATATATCGCGAGACAAAGCAAAATCGTTACGACGTTGAAAGGTTCACACGATCACGAGAGTCATCGTTGAATATATAGGAGTCATCACGGATCTCCAGATCCCGCAGTTGATTATTGATCGGAGAGAAGTCTCGATCATGTTTGTAATATTCGCGAATCGTAGGGTGACACACTTAAGGTTCGATGAAGCGTTAGAGAGGATACGGAATACCGAAGAATATTATGGGGAGCTCCGAAATTGTTTCGGGGAAAATTGAAATAGTTCAAGGGGTTTTTCGTCGAATGGTTGTTAATAGAATTAACAAATGGTTCGAGGTGATGCATGCAAATGTTTTTTAATGGAATTAACAAATATAAATAAAGAAATAAAAATGTTTTATTTATTTATTAAAGAAAAACCTTTGGATTTTCTAAGTGGGAAACTAAGGAATTTTGAGTGGGTGTGAGTGGGTCTTTGTAACATCCCAAGTATAAAAAATAGCCATTAGAATGTTTGATCTCTATTATTTTATGTTTTGCATCATGGCATCATGTTGATTGCATTTGTTTGCTTGTTTTCCAGTTGTTTTCCAACTGTTTTCATTTGTTTTCCTTTGTTTTCTATTTGAATTTCAAACCAAAATTCAAACCTTTTGTTTCATCCTTGTGATGTTACAATTTCCAAAATGATATTTCAAAATAAAACAATCAATTGTTTCCATTAAAGTGTGATTTCAAAACTATTGTTTTGTTTCTATCAAAAATTCATTTAATATCAAACCCTTTTCAAATTCAATTATGATTTTCTTCCAAACAACAACCATGTTGAAAGTCATGAAAATTGCAAAACAAATCACTCCATTGTTTCCATCAAACCATAAGGTTCAAATAAAACTCCCATTTGTTTCCATGAAATAATAAAAAGCTCAACTCTTATTTGTTATTTGATAATCCACTTAATATAATTTGCATTCAAACAATTCCAATCTTTTTGTTCCATTTAAACACTAATGTGCACCCTAGTTAAAATCTTGTTTTCTATAATGCACTTAATAATAAAATTCATCCCAATTTGATTTAAATTACAAACAGCACCATAAGTCAATTAATTTGAATTTCCAAATTTGCATTTGGTTACCAATCCATTAAAAAGCTAACCCAAAATTTTCTAATATTTTTCCCAACTCCAAAACCCTCCTTTTCTTCCTGATTCTAATCAGCAAAAAAAAAAACCAAACAAATAATAAAAAGAAACAAGAGAGAGAGAGAGAGCACCTAGGCCCAACCCAACCTTTTTCTCCACCCCAGCCCACTTTCCTTCTGGCCCATACCCTTTCCCCCCTTGTCGTCTTCCTCCTCCCTCTGTACGACCTCCATCCATCACCTCCACGTACACAGAGCTGCATAAACAACGGTGATCACCCCTCCTCCCCCTCCATAAGAACCATCCCGAGGCCCCCTGCCCTGCCCTAATTTTTCTCTCCCTCTTCCTTCCTCTCCCCCGCCTCCATCTCTTCTTCCTTCTTCCTCCCTTCCCTCTCTGCTCTCTGTATTTTGCCTGTCTCTGTACCTCACCGAAAATGGCTCCTTTTCCTCCGGTGATCGCCGTGGCTAGGGGCTCCCTCCGCCGTGGCTAGGGGCGGGAATGGAAAGCCCCCGCCACGGGCTCCTTTCTCCCCCCTCGGTTTGGACGTGGATGGCCGGAGCCGCCGCCGCCGTCCACTCCTTCTGCGGCCATCGCCCCTGTCTGCCCGACCTGCTCCTCCATCGACCGCTCGGTGAGGCCCTCGATCCCCTCCGTCTTCCCTCGCCTCTCCTCCCTCATCTCCCCCTTGAACCGCACCCCCACACCACCTCGCAGCAGCGCCTCCACACAGCGCCCCTCCGGCCACCGCGAGCGAGCTGCCGGCGACCATCCATAGTCGCTGTCCGCTCGGGTTCAGTAGCGAACTGAATAAAATTCAGTTATACCCGCGTCCACCACCTTAACTTCCCCCCGTGCCCTTCTATCAACAAACTGAATAGCCACCCCACTGGTTCCTGTCCCCTTGGCGCAGCAGGAGGTGGGGGGTTCGAATCCCCCCTCCCTCAATAAAACCACACATTTTATTGCTAATTGTTTTGATACTCAAACTTCCAGGAAATCACCAATAGGTCCTTGTAAATTATTTCTAGACCCCTGAAATATTTTTTCCAAGTCCCTAGAGGTGATAAAAATGGCAGATTTGCACCAAATCTTCTAAAATGCATAACTAAATCATTTTAATTCCAAATTCAACATTTTTAGTATGTTTTCTGTCCCAAATTAAATGCTCTATCCAAATATAAAATTTGTTTACTGTTTTGAATATTTTAAATTGGTGAAATATTTGAATTCTTGTTTAAATCACTTAAACTTGCAAAATTCATAACTTGGGCATAAAAATTCCAAATTCCACAAACTAAATATGTATTCCAATCAAATTTTCATGTACTTTCCAAATATAAATTTTGTTTGCTGTTTTGGATAATTTGAATTGCTGAAAACAACTGTTTATTAATTATTGCATTTAAAATTGCCAAATTAATAACTTGCTCATTTTAAATCCATTTTCAACAAATGAAATATGTTTTCCATGCAAAATTAAACCACCTTTAGAAATATAAATTTTGTTTCATGTTTTGAATAATTAAAATTGGCTAAATAATTTAAACCTTGTTTAAATCATTTAAAATTGTTAAATTCATAACTTGATCAAATTAAATTCTTTTGGGACATATAAAATATGTTTTCAAACCACAAAAGTATAATATTTTCAAATATGAACTTCATCTAATGTTTTGAACAAATAAAAATTCAAATAAGTTCATGTTTGCATTAAATTCATTTAATTCTTGCTTAAACTTGTTTAATTCATAAATAATTTATTGGAAATCCTTTTTCAACAAGTGAAACATGTATACCACCTAAAATTTGGTGTTCTTTTCAAATATGAACTTTTCTACCTATTTTGAACCATTTAACTTGATGAAAACAACAAATGCTTGTGTGACACCTTTAAGGAACCAAAATTCCATAACTAAATAAACAAATTTCTAAACTTGGTAAACCTTATTCCTATTTGATTCTATTGTTGTTATTTTGCTGTTTTCCTCATCCATGAATCATGATAATCCACTTTCACATATTGGTTAGTTGTAAAACAATTGTTTCACCCTTAATTCATGGGCTTTTCATATGCAATCCAATTGCATATGGGTCCATTTAAACATGTTATCTTGTCAACTAGTTTATTTCTGATGCATCAATTAAATGGTCATGCATCATCCCATGTTTGTGCACTATGCCATGATATTGATTGTTTATCTTTCTGCATTGTTTGTTTGCTTCTTCCCGGATATACGACGACGTTGAGACCGACGATACTTACGACACCCCTTCTAAGGAGTTAGCTCAGTACCAGGCTACTGGGTTTGCAGGCAAGTATTCACTCACATGAACCATCGTGTTCCTTTCAACATTGGTTACCGATACTTTCCGTTGTCTATTCTGCTAGCCCTATGATTAGTTGTTTCTGTTACGAACCTATTACATGAATCCCTTAACCCTGATATTGCCTCACCTCCACTCCTACAACCCCATTGTTTGAGCCAGTGTCTTACTAGCATGCTTAGGTTGTTTTGCTCGAGTCTGTTACCCGTTACTTTCAGTTGCTATATTTTTATTATGTTCTGGGGGCTCGATGTTTAATCAATCAATCATGCTAATGTTATTGTTAATAATAATTTGATGATAAGGCACCGGCAGGAGGCCCTGTGTGGTTTTGAGGCCTGCTAGTGTCGACCCTAATAGGAAAAGGGTCTTGTCTACCGATCCATGATGAGCGCACTAACCGCATGTGGGAAGCGAGTATGGGCGCCCCCCTCAATTTGATTCGATTCGCATCTCGTCCAAATCGCCTCATTTAGTTCGTGTTTTCCATTTGCCGCATGCATGTTTTTGCGAGCCCAGGCCAGGGTGGAACTTTCGTAGTCGGCATATAGGGGGACACGTTCTTAGAGTGCTATGAGGGTCCATTTTCTTCTGGGCTCGATTATCCGTGCGCCCAAGGTGCTTTGGGCTTGATGCGAAGAAGAGTTGAGTTGTGTTGAGTGCCCCGCTTGGTGGGAGGCATCCCATCTGGCGGGTTATTCATACGTGTACGGCCAAATTGGTGCAACCCTGCAGGGATAATCTTCTCGAGAAGCCGTGTTTTCCGCGGTTATGGACTACTTGGTGAAAGTACTGGCTAACAAGTACTCAGGACAACTTAAACCTAATGATTAACAACCTTACACCCAATGATTAACAACTTGACTAGCAATAGGCTTATTGACACAATAATCTGAACCATCCTTAATCCAAATGTGTGAGTTATCCTCGGATTGCTTCTTTGGATAAGGGGCGAGATCCAGGATGGGTTTGTTTGGAGTAGTTGATAGGTTGGTTACGATACACGATCTTATCTCCTTTCTGTTAGCCGGAAGTTGTAGTATGTTCTGTAGTTGGTTAGAGCAGCCAGTTGCAGCATCTTTCATATCCCCTTTCTTCCGTTGAACCCAAAGCATCTGTGCTTGGTGTTGACGGGTTACACTTTGGTGAACTGTGAGTCTTGCTTGCCAGTACGTTTATGTACTGACCCCTTTGGGGCTGTGGTTTCCGCAGACCTACGTTTCCGAGGATCTACATGGTGGCTACTACGTGGAGTATGACGAGACTGCTGACGAGTAGATAGCGGACCCGGGCAGGATCCGAGACTTCGTGGATGGGCTCCGTATTTTCGTTTCCGGCCTCTTAGGCCTATTTGGATCTTGTCTGTACTCAGACATTTTGACTGCTTCCAATGTGATGTAATGATGAATTGTTGGGACATGTGTCCTCTGGATGATTGTATTTGCTATCTCTGCTCTAATGAGAGCCATTTGCAACTTATTTCGATCTTTTGTGTCGTAGAGATCTGTTGTGATATCACTTGTTCCAATGCCGTTGATGTACCATGTGTGTATGTTTTGAAGTACGTCAATGGAAGTATCATGATTTCTATGGGATAGTTTACGTCGACGCTGAACAGATAGGGGTTGGTTGTCACACATACGTGTGTTGGCCTACTCGTAAGAGGACGCGGGTGCCGGTAAGCCCCGTAATCCAATCTACTACTGTTCAACGGAACGGCGAGTATCCTTTAGTAGTCCGGGTGCGACAAATGGTATCAGAGCCTGTCTGCCTGTAGGATCCCTTTTTACTGGTCGCAGTTGAGTCTAGAAACTATTTTGTAGCTATATAGGAAAAAAAATGAAACGTGAGAGTAGGAATTCTGTTCTTTTCTTCTTTCCCCACCCACCCTCCCTTTTCTGGTAAGGAAGTGTAACGTTGTTTTCCATTCTCATCTAAACTTTCAAGTTAGGATTTCACGTATCCTGGTTTCTCTGGGATGGTTATATCTACTAGACCATAGGAATGGAGGTGGTTGTGACATGATTTATCATGTTGCCTACTCACGACTGAGAACGGAGGCGTGTAAGCCCCGGAAGCAGATCCTCTATTCCTTAAGCAGTAGATATTGATCCTTTAGAAGCCCGGATGGGTTTTCCGTAGTACCTCAGGAGTGTTTTGGTCTCGTTTTTCCCGGTGTTGCTTCGTTATCCTGTTCTTCTCAACACCGTTTTCGTCCGTTCAAACCTTGTTGTTGCTTTCCACTTCAGTTCTGCTACCGGCGTCTAATCAATAACCCTGTTCCACCCTTCTGACAGATAGTCTATTCTCCAAATGAATCAAGTTCTATCCAGCTATACACCCTCCATACAAAACCTCTCCCTTTACTAGAAAATGTTTCGGTGGTTTGCAAATTCCCTGACGTCTTTCCGGAAGAGTTGCCAGGAATACCTATCGTTTTGAAATTCCAGAAACTATCCAAGGTGCACGATGTGTTTCACGTGTCATAGCTCAAGAGGATCTTCCCAAGAAGTTTCCGGACCCTTTCTTTCTCAGTAGGAATCTCGGGGCGCGATTCCTTCAAGGAGGGGCGTTTTGTAACATCCCAAGTATGAAAAATAGCCATTAGAATGTTTGCTCTCTGTTATTTTATGTTTTGCATCATGGCATCATGTTGATTGCATTTGTTTGCTTGTTTTCCAGTTGTTTTCCAACTGTTTTCATTTGTTTTCCTTTGTTTTCTATTTGAATTTCAAACCAAAATTCAAACCTTTTGTTTCATCCTTGTGATGTTACAATTTCCAAAATGATATTTCAAAATAAAACAATCAATTGTTTCCATTAAAGTGTGATTTCAAAACTATTGTTTTGTTTCTATCAAAAATTCATTTAATATCAAACCCTTTTCAAATTGAATTATGATTTTCTTCCAAACAACAACCATGTTGAAAGTCATGAAAATTGCAAAACAAATCACTCCATTGTTTCCATCAAACCACAAGGTTCAAATAAAACTCCCATTTGTTTCCATGAAATAATAAAAAGCTCAACTCTTATTTGTTATTTGATAATCCACTTAATATAATTTGCATTCAAACAATTCCAATCTTTTTGTTCCATTTAAACACTAATGTACACCCTAGTTAAAATCTTGTTTTCTATAATGCACTTAATAATAAAATTCATCCCAATTTGATTTAAATTACAAACAGCACCATAAGTCAATTAATTTGAATTTCCAAATTTGCATTTGGTTACCAATCCATTAAAAAGCTAACCCAAATTTTTCTAATATTTTTCCCAACTCCAAAACCCTCCTTTTCTTCCTAATTCTAATCAGCAAAAAAAATATAAATAACCAAACAAATAATAAAAAGCAACAAGAGAGAGAGAGAGAGCACCTAGGCCCAACCCAACCTTTTTCTCCACCCCAGCCCACTTTCCTTCTGGCCCATACCCTTTCCCCCCTTGTCGTCTTCCTCCTCCCTCTGTACGACCTCCATCCATCACCTCCACGTACACAGAGCTGCAGAAACAACGGTGATCACCCCTCCTCCCCCTCCATAAGAACCATCCCGAGGCCCCCTGCCCTGCCCTAATTTTTCTCTCCCTCTTCCTTCCTCTCCCCCGCCTCCATCTCTTCTTCCTTCTTCCTCCCTTCCCTCTCTGCTCTCTGTATTTTTCCTGTCTCTATACCTCACCGAAAATGGATCCTTTTCCTCCGGTGATCGCCGTGGCTAGGGGCTCCCTCCGCCGTGGCTAGGGGCGGGAATGGAAAGCCCCCGCCACGGGCCCCTTTCTCCCCCCCTCGGTTTGGACGGGGATGGCCGGAGCCGCCGCCGCCGTCCACTCCTTCCGCGGCCATCGCCCCTGTCTGCCCGACCTGCTCCTCCATCGACCGCTCGGTGAGGCCCTCGATCCCCTCCGTCTTCCCTCGCCTCTCCTCTCTCATCTCCCCCTTGAACCGCACCCCCACACCACCTCGCAGCAGCGCCTCCACACAGCGCCCCTCCGGCCACCGCGAGCGAGCTGCCGGCGACCATCCATAGTCGCTGTTCGCTCGGGTTCAGTAGCGAACTGAATAAAATTCAGTTATACGCGCGTCCACCACCTTAACTTCCCCCCGTGCCCTTCTATCAACAAACTGAATAGCCACCCCACTGGTTCCTGTCCCCTTGGCGCATCAGGAGGTGGGGGGTTCGAATCCCCCTCCCTCAATAAAACCACACTTTTTATTGATAATTGTTTTGATACTCAAACTTCTAGGAAATCACCAATAGGTCCTTGTAAATTATTTCTAGACCCCTGAAATATTTTTTCCAAGTCCCTAGAGGTGATAAAAATGGCAGATTTGCACCAAATCTTCTAAAATGCATAACTAAATCATTTTAATTCCAAATTCAACATTTTTAGTATGTTTTCTGTCCCAAATTAAATGCTCTATCCAAATATAAAATTTGTTTACTGTTTTGAATATTTTAAATTGGTGAAATATTTGAATTCTTGTTTAAATCACTTAAACTTGCAAAATTCATAACTTGGGCATAAAAATTCCAAATTCCACAAACTAAATATGTATTCCAATCAAATTTTCATGTACTTTCAGAATACTAATTTTGTTTGCTGTTTTGGATAATTTGAATTGCTGAAATCAACTGTTTCTTAATTATTGCATTTAAAATTGCCAAATTAATAACTTGCTCATTTTAAATCCATTTTCAACAAATGAAATATGTTTTCCATGAAAAATTAAACCACCTTTCCAAATATAAATTTTGTTTCATGTTTTGAATAATTAAAATTGGCTAAATAATTTAAACCTTGTTTAAATCATTTAAAATTGTTAAATTCATAACTTGATCAAATTAAATTCTTTTGGGACATATAAAATATGTTTTCAAACCACAAAAGTATAATATTTTCAAATATGAACTTCATCTAATGTTTTGAACAAAAAAAATTCAAATAAGTTCATGTTTGCATTAAATTCATTTAATTCTTGCTTAAACTTGTTTAATTCATAAATAATTTATTGGAAATCCTTTTTCAACAAGTGAAACATGTATTCCACCTAAAATTTGGTGTTCTTTTCAAATATGAACTTTGCTACCTATTTTGAACAATTTAACTTGATGAAAACAACAAATGCTTGTGTGACACCTCTAAGGAACCAAAATTCCATAACTTAATCAACAAATTTCTAAACTTGGTAAACCTTATTCCTATTTGATTCTATTGTTTTTATTTTGCTGTTTTCCTCATCCATGCATCATGCTAATCCACTTTCACATATTGGTTAGTTGTAAAACAATTGTTTCACCCTTAATTCATGGGCTTTTCATATGCAATCCAATTGCATATGGGTCCATTTAAACATGTTATCTTGTCAACTAGTTTATTTATGATGCATCAATTAAATGGTCATGCATCATCCTATGTTTGTGCACTATGCCATGATATTGATTGTTTATCTTTCTGCATTGTTTGTTTGCTTCTTCCCGGATATACGACGACGTTGAGACCGACGATACTTACGACACCCCTTCTAAGGAGTTAGCTCAGTACCAGGCTACTGGGTTTGCAGGCAAGTATTCACTCACATGAACCATCGTGTTCCTTTCAACATTGGTTACCGATACTTTCCGTTGTCTATTCTGCTAGCCCTATGATTAGTTGTTTCTGTTACGAACCTATTACATGAATCCCTTAACCCTAATATTGCCTCACCTCCACTCCTACAACCCCATTGTTTGAGCCAGTGTCTTACTAGCATGCTTAGGTTGTTTTGCTCGAGTCTGTTACCCGTTACTTTCAGTTGCTATATTTTTATTATGTTCTGGGGGCTCGATGTTTAATCAATCAATCATGCTAATGTTATTGTTAATAATAATTTGATGATAAGGCACCGGCAGGAGGCCCTGTGTGGTTTTGAGGCCTGCTAGTGTCGACCCTAATAGGAAAAGGGTCTTGTCTACCGATCCATGATGAGCGCACTAACCGCATGTGGGAAGCGAGTATGGGCGCCCCCCTCAATTTGATTCGATTCGCATCTCGTCCAAATCGCCTCATTTAGTTCGTGTTTTCCATTTGCCGCATGCATGTTTTTGCGAGCCCAGGCCAGGGTGGAACTTTCGTAGTCGGCATATAGGGGGACACGTTCTTAGAGTGCTATGAGGGTCCATTTTCTTCTGGGCTCGATTAGCCGTGCGCCCAAGGTGCTTTGGGCTTGATGCGAAGAAAAGTTGAGTTGTGTTGACTGCCCCGCTTGGTGGGAGGCATCCCATCTGGCGGGTTATTCATACGTGTACGGCCAAATTGGTGCAACCCTGCAGGGATAATCTTCTCGAGAAGCCGTGTTTTCCGCGGTTATGGACTACTTGGTGAAAGTACTGGCTAACAAGTACTCAGGACAACTTAAACCTAATGATTAACAACCTTACACCCAATGATTAACAACTTGACTAGTAATAGGCTTATTGACACAATAATCTGAACCATCCTTAATCCAAATGTGTGAGTTATCCTCGGATTGCTTCTTTGGATAAGGGGCGAGATCCAGGATGGGTTTGTTTGGAGTAGTTGATAGGTTGGTTACGATACGCGATCTTATCTCCTTTCTGTTAGCCGGAAGTTGTAGTATGTTCTGTAGTTGGTTAGAGCAGCCAGTTGCAGCATCTTTCATATCCCCTTTCTTCCGTTGAACCCAAAGCATCTGTGCTTGGTGTTGACGGGTTACACTTTGGTGAACTGTGAGTCTTGCTTGCCAGTACGTTTATGTACTGACCCCTTTGGGGCTGTGGTTTCCGCAGACCTACGTTTTCGAGGATCTACATGGTGGCTACTACGTGGAGTATGACGAGACTGCTCACGAGTAGATAGCGGACCCGGGCAGGATCCGAGACTTCGTGGATGGGCTCCGTCTTTTCGTTTCCGGCCTCTTAGGCCTATTTGGATCTTGTCTGTACTCAGACATTTTGACTGCTTCCGCTGTGATGTAATGATGAATTGTTGGGACATGTGTCCTCTGGATGATTGTATTTGCTATCTCTGCTCTAATGAGAGCCATTTGCAACTTATTTCGATCTTTTGTGTCGTAGAGATCTGTTGTGATATCACTTGTTCCAATGCCGTTGACGTACCATGTGTGTATGTTTTGAAGTACGTCAATGGAAGTATCCTGATTTCTATGGGATAGTTTACGTCGACGCTGAACAGATAGGGGTTGGTTGTCACACATACGTGTGTTGGCCTACTCGTAAGAGGACGCGGGTGCCGGTAAGCCCCGTAATCCAATCTACTACTATTCAACGGAACGGCGAGTATCCTTTAGAAGTCCGGGTGCGACAGTCTTCCACTCACATGAAGAGAGGAAGGGGTGGGGGCACCCATGGCTGGCCTGTTACGACCCCAGACCTAGAGATATACATACTGTCGAGGGTTACTGGGGTTATCTCGCCCCAGGACGAATCACATCGGCAGACGGGCTCGGACATGGATCATCGGCTCCACAACCCCTCGACTGCGACAACTATGCAGGCATAGCCAAAACTGTATAACAATGAGCTCTAAACCAACAACCGATCAAAGCAGTACTCTAGACATGAAGTTGTATTCAACAGGTATTACTAGAGTATAGCTTACAAGCAGAGGTCACACGACCCAACATTACATCAGACAACGGAAGGCAAATTATGTTGCTAAACAACAAGATCCAAAAAGGCCTAAGAGGCCGCAACATAAGGCGACGTCCCAGCCCATAGATTCCAGGCTGCTACCTGGGAACCCCGAACTACTCGTCGATGTCCACGTTGAATCACCACCGATGTGAGATCTTCTCCTGAACCAAAATTAAGCAAACCTGAGTACGGGAGGTACTCAACAAGACTTAGTTAACCTATTATATATCTGCTATCTTCAGAAAGGGTTTTATGAAGGCTGATTTGCGTAAAGCAATCTTTGTTTTCTAAATTGAGGAAGAATAGCACGTATCATAGAAGGTTTTTAAAACAGATGAGAACTCAGCTACTGTAATCGTCATCATATCAATCCACCAACATCAATTCCCAGCATCTCACATGCTACGAGGATCACCCCTCTCGGCATCTCCGAGGAGGCACCCTTCAAACTTTACCTCCATGCTTTGTCAACATATTTTACGCCACGTTCAGGTTGTCTATGGTCTTTACATTCACCAACCCGTCCTTAACCGTGGACACGGCTTTTCGAAAAAATTTATCCGTGCAGGGGGTACACTTTACCCACACGTACCATCCGACTCTTAGCGCCACATGTACGTTCTTCCATGGAACACGACAGAGGGTGGCTGGCCACGACCTTTACCTTACCCGACCCTATCCATGAGTCAACCCAAGACAGGGCCACCCCGTCAACAGGGAGTTGGCCATCCTCCTGACGGCACCTGTCTCTGTGAGGCGGGGTCAAGATCCGTGTACGTCCATCACTTGGCCCCGGTGACACCCTAGCGGAGCATTTTGTTTTCAAAACCGTTCAAAAGGTTTTATTTGTGGTGCCGAAAGGAAATCTCAAACTACGTGACTCATGGATCTGGCCAAACAAGTTAGTTGGTCGAGCGCGGTTACTTAGACCTCGCGTGTGGTTGCACGCTCAGTCTTGGCTTCCGCTCGAGACCGTAATCCTAGGGTTGGCGAGTATAGGACGAACAACCACTTCCCAAGTGGCCTCCCATACCAACCTTAGTCAAGTTATCCACACAAAGCTATCTCACCACGTCATCATATCATACTAGGTTATCGCATCTCTGATTCATCAACCGGATGGAGCAGAGGTAACAAACATGTATGACTAAGCGAAGCAGATATGAGGCTCTGGTGATGCGCACAAGCAAATCTATGGCGGCTAGGAGCAGTGGATCAGGATATTGAGGCAATGCAGTATATAGGTGAACTATATCTACTAGCATCAAATACTTTGGAATCGAATGCAAAGTACGAGATTCAAATGTTGTTCGAAAGCATATATGAGCAGATAAGAGGTTATTCTTGCCTTGGTTATAAGAAACCCAGATAAAGTCTTCTGGAATAAGTGCTTGACTTGTCGGTTAAGATCAAGTATTCGCCATTGGAGTTGATGGCCTTCACTTCGGAGTCACATTCTACCGAGGGGGAAACAACACCGAAAGAGAAATAACAATCAACACATGGCATCGATGCAATGCACAATATGTATGCATGAGAAAGTTAATGCACTAAAATAAAGCCCTAAACATGTTCGATGGGTTGGTAGGGTTCGCATGTCAGAAATGCAGTTTTACTGAAATTAGCCCTAAATAGACCCCGGAGGGGCAATTCGGGTGATTCTGAAAGTGGGTGCAATTTAAAGTGCTCAAATGGGTTTGAAAACATCGTAGATAGATTGCATTTGTCATTTTGAGCATTTTGGTATATAACTTTTAATATTCTAATTTTAATAAAAACTTATTTTCTCCATTTTAAATGAATTAAACAACATTAAATAAATGCTCATTTTTGGACTCTCTCAAACATATATGGAAATGACATATTTGGGTAGATTACATTTTTCTGAAAAAAACCAGACTTCTATTTTATTTTTGTGAGCAATATTTTAATAGTTTTTGAATTTACCAAATTAACTCATTTTCTGGAAAAGAAAACCGATTAATGACATCACTGTGACGCAATGATGACCTCATCCTCCTCTGTTCTTCACAGCTAAGATCAAATTCATTTGAAATCGTGCACAATTGAGGAAACAAAAAATACAGGGAGGACGAGGAGGTGGAGGGGAATTGAGGGGTGCTGGCGGCGGACCAAATGGTCGCCGGAAAGCTCACCGGTGACGAGGTCCGACGGCGGCCGGACATGGCGTACATCGGCAAGGAGCTACGGTGCATGGGAGGCCAAGGAAAGGGCATGGGGGAGCTCACCACGGCATGGGGAAGCTAGAGGAGTGGTCGGAGGGGGCAGGGGCAGAGCGGTGGCGGCTAATCAACGGCCGCATCTCCCGCCGGCTGCGAGGAAGACGATGGCGGCGTAGCTAACTCCGGTCGTCCCTGCTCATGGCGCCTAGATTGGAAGCACGAGGAGGCCAAGGCGGAGCCAATGGTAGCCTCAATTCCCTGCGGGGTTGCCGGAGGCGACGACGATTCGTGCGGCGGCCGGAGGCACAGTAACTAGGGTTAGGGTTCGTGAGGGAGGACAGAGAGAGGGCGCGACTAGGGGAGGAGAAGATCACTGCAACCTTCTCTTTGCCCTCATCCACTCGAGCAACCACAGAGGCAGGACGTGGTCGAGCTTGGCATGCGGGGAGGACACGCAGGTGCCTGCCTGTTGGAGGTAGAAGACAAAGGAAGACTTTCCACAAAACCCCCTGGGTTTGGGAATTTTACAAAGGATCCCTTTTGTCTTTTAGAAAACAGAACCAAAACAAAGTTTTGAGGACCTTTTTGCAATCATAAAAATTGGCAAAAATACTTTTTGGAAAGCTTATGAAATTTCCAACCTAACCATATTTTTTTTTTGGTGAAATTGAATTAATTTTCAGTACAAAATTTTGGAACCCCTTTTAAGTACTATTTGCGGGATTTTTCTCAAACCATTTAAATTCACAATTTAAATTGGTTCAAACATGGGTTAAATTTTTGTTTTCATGCATGTATGATATGAACACAACACCACACACCCTATTTTAGCAAAACTGGGATGTTACAAAACTACCCCCCTTACAAGAATCTCATCCCGAGATTCCTGAAGGAGAAAGAAAGAAGGAACGCCAGTTTTGAATGATCTTCTCGAACCTTATGGTTCTCTTCTCAAAAAGATTGACCCGTAGCACTTGCGAAGGTATCCAGCGGCTACACCTTAGGTAGAGGGAAAACTCTTAGGAATTGATCTTCACGAAGATCGAGTATCTCATGGCTAACTCAGGACAAGAATGTTCGTAAAGAACTGTTGAGTTATCGTGCATGAAACACATCAAGATAGCAGAGGGAATAGGAGAAGGTTTCAAGTTTGTGGACGATGGTTCTTGAAAGGATTTAGAATATGAGCTTTTCACAAGACTTCAAATCCTTTTGGAAAAGAAAGGTTGGACAACTTGTAACACCGAGGTTTCTTCAAACAGAATACCAATATGGGAAGGATTGTCTTGGATATCACAACGTAATATCCGTAGATGAGGGGAAACACGAGAAAACTCTGTACTTCGTACGTCAGAGAAAATTTGATACAAGATCATGTTCACTCTTCGGAGTGGACACGAAAGATAACGGAACTTTCACTCCGTTAAAGTTTGTCGAAAACTTTGTCAAAGATCGGGATGTTACTTCACGAGAGAAGATGAGTAACCAAAAGGAGTTGGAACACCATAATGAAGGAGGAAGTCTTGGTCACACCATAAGGATGGTTAACCGATGGGGATTAGAATACCGGAAGTAATAAGGAACCTCTTTCCTATTGTGGATTGTACGTAGCAATACGTTTAGCACATGGTTGAGACTCCATGGCTGAAGTGACTGACAAATTCACACAATGTGTGAGATGAACAGAACTTCAAGTACCAACAACTTGAAAAGAAAACTGATCAATGGTGGTTACAAAACACCAAGAGATGTTCTCCTGATGAACTTGTTTCCACTGAAACAAAGATTTTGGAGGTTCAACGGAGAGATATTGGAAAGATCAACTTCCAGGTTCTCCTGGACGTTCTAGATACAGATAGCAGACTCAAGACAAGCCTTCTATAGATCATCAAGTGAAAGATGAACTGCGGTTTGGAATAACGGTGAGAGAAAACTTGTTAGAATGAACCACACCAGAATTCTCACGGAGAGTGGTTGTTCTTACAGATTCAAAGAGATATGACATTAGGCCTTCCGGCTAATTGCGTCAACCACAACATCAACCATGCCAGATTTTCGAGAGGACCTAAGTCAATACCCTAGAGGAAACACCAACTATCGTTGCTGCTTGAGATTCAGCTCTGGTTAGTGGATTTATAGCTCAGGCTCGGTATGTTTGAGCGAAGAGATTGCACCGGTTACCAACGAGATACATATGCTGGATTCTCAAGATATGGACTACGATGCCAAGCTCAAGAAGATGAGTAAGGTTATGGAACTCATGTATTAGCAACTTGTGAAAGACGGTTGCACCTACATGGACTACTTGCAATGAAACACATCGGAGTCCTTGTGGGAAAGATGATTACCGAGATAACGAAGTTCTTGGACTTCTTCTCTTTCACGAGCAATCAGTCAGTGGCTGGGTGTGGATGCAAACTTCTTCAAGACATGGAGGTAACAACCTACCATCTCAAGAATAGTCCACACATGCATAACCGACTTGGGATTATTCCCGAAGGAACAAGAAAACTATACTCGGATCCATGGCGACAAGTTTCACCACAAGCTCATGGACTGGAGTAAGTTACTTCGAACATATAGAACATGAACTTCGTGATGATACAAAGTTGGTTCTCGAAATTTTACAACATTAATGCCAATTGTTCAACATGAACCTCTTTAAGCATGGAGAAAACAAGGATGCCATCGTTGGGCTCAACAACACCCTTATCAAACACTCCAAGGAGAAGGGTTCGTATGATCTATGATCAAGGCAAAATATTGGTTAGACTAAAGGACATGAAGGTGTACTCAGGCAAAACACCATGAGTAGAAACACCATTAAGGTAGTCCTTGAATATGAACTTGATCTGACGATAGCCCAAATCAAATCAAGGTAAAGTGATAGCATTTCCGCAAAGGAGATACTATCCTACTTCAGCACAAAGGAAACTAGACGTCCCTTAACAAAGGAACAAGTTTGGAAGAGTTTTGTCTTTCAACTCTCCAAGTTATTGTTTAAGCTCAACCGCTAGTCCAGGGTGTCTAGCGTAGTTTCTTGGAGAAAGGAGGGGTTCAAATTACCCATTTGTTTAGACATCACGGTCAGGTGACAAACCTGGTGATACTTCTAGAAAGACAACCAAAATATCACAACCTACCGGTATGTCTCGAAGTTCAGAAGTAGTCTTGCCTTTAAAGTCAACCGATATGATCTTGAGAGCTTCGGCATGAACCTAACTCTCTGACCAAGAACGTGCACCGGAATGAACGGATTTGGTAACACGGCCAACTTTAGTAGAGACCGTTTGACCGATAGTGCTAAGAAGGATACAAATGTTTCTTAGATTTTTCAAAGCAATAAGAATTGCCAGGAATAACTAACACACACCAATGCACATACCCCTCATTCTCAAGCATTCAAGCTTGGAGGGAAGTTGGGTAAGGATGTGTAAGAGCATCACTTCATCAACAAGGCCATGAAACTCAACACAACCTCTGGATATGAAAGAGTGTGATACTCGAAGGTGGAACAGAACAGAAGCTTACAAAATTTCTCTAATCTGCGAATTACAGAACTTTGACCTGGTCCTAGAGATGAACGAGGTACTGGAGTTTGTTTCTCCGGACATTCCAAGGTGGAATGTTTCGACAGAAAACAAGAGCAAATGCATTGGAAGAATCCAACACCATATGTAACTTGGTTTCCAAACAACGGACGAAATTCGGAAAGCAACTAAAGAGTAGGAACGTGCTCTGGAAAATCCTGAGATCACGTTGGATGCACGGGGTAATACTCATGTGTAGAACCCATGCCAAAAATAGAACTATAACCGAATCAAGAACAAATATATGAGAATCCATAATGACCACTCTTGTTGTGATCCCTTTGATTCCGAAAGAAAAACTATGGATATGGAATTGATATTACCTAGCCATTCCGAGGTAGAAGATGTTCCTCAGGGTTAACAGAATGAGACTTGGGTTAAATGTCAGCATCCTGTACTGATAGCGTGAGTGTCGAATAGTTAAGAAACCACACGATCCAACCCACTACAATTCAGCACATTCCGGGACCTTCGGTTCAAGTCCAAGGGTTAGAACCCAAAGATATGGGCAACTAACATCTGAGTGCCTTGAAGGACACTACGAATAGCAATCACGAAGTAGCTTTCAGAAGACAAACATAACTCCGGAAGAATTTGGGCAGAGGATAACGGATACATTCGAGATGAAAAGGAAATCTTGAGGTTCAGGATTTTGAGACTTAGAACATTAAGAGGTGGAATCCACACAACTCTGAGAGGTTAGAATGAAAAGGAAATCTCCCGGTTAAGAGATAACGGAGTATGAAACACACTCGACTCTAGAAATTTTAACACTAGGTCAACTTGGGTGGAAGACGTCCTTGCCAAAGAAGGCACCTAGGTTTTGAATGAATAGAAGAGATAGCAAAACCTTTTCAACTCAAAACAGGTAAGGTGACCCAGAGTTAGAGCGATACCAGATAAGGAGTAAAAAGAATCCTAAGAAGGTTTTTCACAATCCATTTTAGTTTCAAAGTAGTTTTCGCAACACTAGACTCAACATCGACCAAGCAGTAAGGTTTTCCTACATGCAGTACTGCTCTGATACCATGACCTGTCACGACCCCGGACCCAGAGATATACATACTGTTATGTGCTCCTAGCCATGGACTCACAAGGGCTTCAGGGTTACCAGCCCCGGCCGCAACAAACAACGACAGGTAGACTGGATTCATCGGCATGTAGTCCGGATCCCCAGTCTACTACTCCTTGTAACCATGCTAGTCATAACCAACTATGCATATCGAAGTGTCCACGAATCAAATGAAACTGAAGGAAACGGGACCAAAGCTATACAGAGCTGCTATGTGTCCAGAAAGTGCAACAACAGTCGAGGGTTACTGGGGTTACGTCGCCCCAGGCCGAATCACATCGGCAGGCGGGCTCGGACATGGATCATCGGCTCCACAACCCCTCGACTGCGACAACTATGCATGCATAGCCAAAACTGTATAACAATGAGCTCGAAACCAACAACCGATCAAAGCAGTACTCTAGACATGAAGCTGTATTCAACATGTATTACTAGAGTATAGCTTACAAGCAGAGGTCACACGACCCAACATTACATCAGACAACGGAAGGCAAATTATGTTGCTAAACAGCAAGAACCAAAAAGTCCTAAGAGGCCGCAACATAAGGCGACGTCCCAACCCATAGATTCCAGGCTGCTACCTGGGAACCCCGAACTACTCGTCGATGTCCATGTTGAATCACCACCGATGTGAGATCTTCTCCTGAACCAAAATTAAGCAAACCTGAGTACAGGAGGTACTCAACAAGACTAACTTAACCTATTATATATCTGCTATCTTCAGAAAGGGTTTTATGAAGGCTAATTTGCGTAAAGCAATCTTTGTTTTCTAAATTGAGGAAGAATAGCACGTATCATAGAAGGTTTTTAAAACAGATGAGAACTCAGCTACTGTAATCGTCATCATATCAATCCACCAACATCAATTCCCAGCATCTCACATGCTACGAGGATCACCCCTCTCGGCATCTCCGAGGAGGCACCCTTCAAACTTTACCTCCATGCTTTGTCAACATCTTTTATGCCACGTTCAGGTTGTCTATGGTCTTTACATTCACCAAGTCGTCCTTAACCGTGGACACGGATTTTCGAAAAGATTTATCCTTGCAGGGGGTACACTTTACCTACACGTACCATCCTACTCTTAGCGCCACATGTACGTTCTTACATGGAACGTGGCAGAGGGTGGCTGGCCACGACCTTTACCTTACCCGACCCTATCCATGAGTCAACCCAAGACAGGGCCACCCCGTCAACAGGGAGTTGGCCATCCTCCTGACGGCACCTGTCTCTGTGAGGCGGGGTCAAGATCCGTGTACGTCCATCACTTGGCCCCGGTCACTCCCTAGCGGAGCATTTTGTTTTCAAAACCGTTCAAAAGGTTTTATTGGCGGTGCCGAAAGGAAATCTCAAACTACGTGACCCATGGATCTGGCCAAACAAGTTAGTTGGTCGAGCGCGGTTACTTAGACCCCGCGTGTGGTTGCACGCTCAATCTTGGCTGCCGCTCGAGACCGTAATCCTAGGGTTGGCGAGTATAGGACAAACAACCACTTCCCAAGTGGCCTCCCATACCAAGCTTAGTCAAGTTATCCACACAAAGCTCATCTCACCACGTCATCATATCATACTAGGTTATCGCATCTCTGATTCATCAACCGGATGGAGCAGAGGTAACAAACATGTATGACTAAGCAAAGCAGATATGAGGCTCTGGCGATGTGCACAAGCAAATCTATGGCGGCTAGGAGCAGTGGATCGGGATATTGAGGCAATGTAGTATATAGGTGAACTATATCTACTAGCATCAAATACTTTGGAATCGAATGCAAAGTACGAGATTCAAATGTTGTTTGAAAGCATATATGAGCAGATAAGAGTTTATGCTTGCCTTAGTTATAAGAAACCCAGATAAAGTCTTCTGAAATAAGTGCTTGACTTGTCGGTTAAGATCAAGTATTCGCCATTGGAGTTGATGGCCTTCACTTCGGAGTCACGTTCTACCGAGGGGGAAACAACACCGAAAGAGAAATAACAATCAACACATGGCATCAATGCAATGCACAATATGTATGCATGAGCAAGTTAATGCACTAAAATAAAGCCCTAAACATGTTCGATGGGTTGGTAGGGTTGGCATGTCAGAAATGCAGTTTTACTGTAATTAGCCCGAAATAGACCCCGGAGGGGCAATTCGGGTGATTCTGAAAGTGGGTGCAATTTAAAGTGCTCAAATGGGTTTGAAAACATCGTAGATAGATTGCATTTGTCATTTTGAGCATTTTTGTATATAACTTTTAATATTCTACTTTTAATGAATAAAAACTTATTTTCTCCATTTTAAATGAAATAAACAACATTAAATAAATGCTCATTTTTGGACTCTCTCAAACATATATGGAAATGACATATTTGGGTAGATTACATTTTTCTGAACAAAACCATATTTTTATTTTATTTTTTCTGAGCAATATTTTAATAGTTAGTGAATTTACCAAATTAACTCATTTTCTGGAAAAGAAAACCGATTAATGACATCACTGTGACGCAATGATGACCTCATCCTCCTAACAAAAAATACAGGGAGGAAGAGGAGGTGGAGGGGAATTGAGGGGTGCCGGCGGCGGACCAAATGGTCGCCGGAAAGCTCGCCGGTGACGAGGTCCGACGGCGGCCGGACATGGCGTACAACGGCAAGGAGCTATGGTGCACGGGAGGCCAAGGAAAGGGCATGTGGGAGCTCACCAAGGCGTGGGGAAGCTAGAGGAGTGGTCGGAGGGGGCAGGGGCAGAGCGGTGGCGGCGAAACAACAGCCGCATCTCCCGCCGGCTGCGAGGAAGACGATGCCGGCGCAGCTAACTCCGGTCCTGCCTGCTCATGGCGCCTAGCTTGGAAGCGCGAGGAGGCCGAGGCGGAGCCAATGGTAGCCTCAATTCCCTGCGGGGTTGCCGGAGGCGACGACGATTCGTGCGGCGGCCAGAGGCACAGTAACTAGGGTTAGGGTTCGTGAGGGAGGACAGAGAGAGGGCGCGACTAGGGGAGGAGAAGAGCACTGCAACCTTCTCTTTGCCCTCATCCACTCGAGCAACCACAGAGGCAGGACGTGGTCGAGCTTGGCATGCGGGGAGGACACGCAGGTGCCTGCCTGTTGGAGGTAGAAGACAAAGGAAGACTTTCCACAAAACCCCCTGGGTTTGGGAATTTTACAAAGGAGCCCTTTTGTCTTTTAGAAAACAGAACCAAAATAAAGTTTTGAGGACCTTTTTGCAATCATAAAAATTGGCAAAAATACTTTTTGGAAATCTTATGAAATTTCCAACCAAACAATATATTTTTTTTGGTGAAATTGAATTACTTTTTAGTACAAAATTTTGGAACCCCTTTTGAGTACTATTTGCGGGATTTTTCTCAAACCTTTTAAATTCACAATTTAAATTGGTTCAAACATGGGTTAAATTTTTGTTTTCATGCATGTATGATATGAAAATAACACCACACACCCTAGATTAGCAAAACTGGGATGTTACATGGCCGCACCCCCCTTTGGGCTGCCTCCCCCTCCCCTATAAAAGGAGGGTGAGGGCTCCCTCTTCTTCACACACTTGCCCACTTCTTTTCCCTTCCACCCGCTGCTCCATTCCATGGTCTCCGGCTTGGCGAAGCCCTGACCGTGGGATTCTTCACCACCACCACGCCGTCGTGCTGCTGGAATTCCGGGGGATCCTCTACTTCCGCAACCCGCTAGATCGAGGGAAGGGAAGTCTTCATCGAGCTGAACGTGTGACCGATTACGGAGGCACCACCGGATTGCGGTGCACTTCTTCTCGCTCGGGATCGGTGTGAGTACGACTACGCCAACAACGAGATTTTATCTCGTACCACTTTGAGTCTTCGAGGGTATGTTATCTCAAGACTCTCTTTCTCCCCGTTGCCTTTCATCTCATAGATTAGATCTTGGCCATTCGGGTGTATCGCGCATAGGAATATTTTTTGTTTTCTATGCAACGTCCCTTCAAATAGTATGGTCATAACAGCGCCTGGGAGGTAAGCCTTTTGGTGGGGAAAATACCAATGGAAATTTATCCACAACCACCTGTAGTTCTGGAATCACAAGTGCACTTTCAACAGGTTCCAGAGTTGCTACTTCAAAAACTGTGACTAGTAAGTCAACAGGTAACAATCCTTTCAATGTAACCAACACCCTATCCTTACGGAATGACAACCATTTACCCATCCAATCAATGTTCATAGGACTGTAGCGAGTGAGCCAGTCCAGACCCAAAATACGATCATACACTCCTAAAGGCAGCACCCTGAAATTGCTATCAAACTGAATGCCTGGACAAGTCCACTGACAATTAGGTAACTGGAACTTGCATGCTATTGTTCTGCCCCCAACAACCTTAACCAAAACAGAAGATTGAGCTTGAACTCCCTTTGATTCTTCCCGAAGGGCACTCTCCAGGAATGAGTGAGTACTACCAGAATCCACTAGGAACACCAAACCTTTACCCTGTAACAGTACTTGTAACTGAAGAGTAGGTGAATTACTATCATAGCCCATGGCAGCTGAAGACAGACAATACACGTGGTCAGTGACAATAGACACAACATCTGCATCTTCATTAGATTGCATAAAATCAATTATCTCCTAGACGAGATGCAGCTGCACAACAGTTTATAGACATGTTCTTTCCCCCACTTCTTCACACATGTGAAACACAACCCTTTTGCCTTGTGGTACTCACACAATGCTAACCACTTATCATCAACTGGAGTAGATCGCTTGTTGTCCACGACCTTTCTGTCCAAGGTACTGACAACTCGATTCTATGGTGGCAGCAGTAAGGGCAATGGCTGAGCATGGCGGCCAGTGTTCTGTACTGTTGTGATACTTTCCCCCAGTTTCTCATGCAACAAGGCCAGTTCATAAGCAGCATCCAGGTCCTTGGGTTGTTGGATAGAAATGGAAACTTGTACCGCAAGTTTCAGGCCCTCGAGGAACCTTGTCAGGTAGAGCAGATGATCAGGAGCTTCCTCATATGCCATCAGCTGGTCATACAACTTAGAGAATCGCTCAACATAATCTTCGACAGTAGTCACCTAGACTATACAGAATAACTTCCTGAGTAACTGATACGTTATAAACGTATCCATAATTTCTGGTGTTCCATGTTGTTTTCATATTGTATGCTACAAGTTTCCTTTACACTTTATGTCATTTTTATCGATTTTCTGGGACTAACCTATTAACAAGATGCCACATAGCCAATTCCTATTTTCTGCTATTTTTGATTTCAGGAAAGTTGTTCCGGAAATATTCTCGGAATTGGACGAAACAAACCCCAGAAGTCTTAGAAAGTCGTCGCGCACACGGAGTCCAGAGGAGACCCGGAGGGGGTCCATAGGAGCCCCACACAATAGAGCAGCGCCCCCATCTGGCCGCGCCCAGGGGTGGTGTGGGCCCCCTGGCCTCCCACCTATGTTGCCCTCTCGCCTATTTATACCTCCCGGGAGGTTAACTCTAAATACCCGAGCCTTTTCCACCAAAAATATCCGCAGCCGCCGTCATCGTCATACCCTAGTCCGGGAGGGTTCTGGAGCTCTCCCCGGCACCCTGCCGGGAGGGGGGATCATTGATGACCCACAAGTATAGGGGATCGCAACATTCTTCAAGGCAAGTAAAACCCAAATTTATTGATTCGATAAAAGGGGAGCCAAAGAATATTTATTAGCCATAACAACTGAGTTGTCAATTCAGCTACGCCTGAAAGTAGACTTGCTCGCAATAATTTATCAGTGGTAACAGTTTTATAGCAGCACTAGAAATAAAATGACATCAGTAGTAAAATAGTAACAACAGTAGCAATCGCGAAAAACAACAATATGGGAAATACTGTAGGTATAGAGGAATAGATGGACAGGCGTTGCATGGATACCATAGGTCATGTAATAATAATAACGTGGGCATTGCAGGTAATAATATAAAGCATCAAACATTTAGGGAAACCATAGGCATGTGTTCCAATATAATCGTACATGCTCGCAATGAGAAACTTGCACAACATCTTTTGTCTTACCAGCCCGTGGCAGTGGGGCCTCTAGGGAAACTACTGGTAATTAAGATGCTCCTTTTAATAAAGCATCGTAGAAAAGCATTAACACTCCGTGAACACACGTGATCCTCACATCACAACCATCCCCTCCGGTTGTCCCAATTTCTGTCACTTTGGGGCATCGGGTTCCGAACAATGACATGTGTAAACAACTTGCGGATATGATCAAGAAACATAATTATACTCATGAAACAATAAATTGTTCAGATCTGAGATCATGGCACTCGGGCCCTAGTGACAAGCATTAAGCATAACAAGTTGCAACAACGGTAGAAAACAATAACAATAGATACTAGGCACTATGCCCTAACAATATGGCATTATTACATGATCAATCTCATCCAATCCCTTCCATCCCTCTCAGCCTATAGCAGTGTTTACTCACACATGGATGGAGGAATCATGGATGGTTGATGGAGAAGAGGTAGCGGTGTCAATGGCGATGATCCCCTTCGAATCCCCGTCCCGGCAGAGCGCCAGAACAGGAACTTCTGATCCCCGAATCGAGTTTCGAGGTGGCATCGGCGCTCTGTTGTGTTTCTGTGGAATATGACGAGCCCCCCTCGGTTTTTAGGTTACAGGGCATATGTAGTCGAAAGGGGAGTCCGAGGGGGTGAGGGAGTGACCCACACCACCTGGCGGCGTGATATGTCATAAATGTATCCCTAATTTCTGATGCTCCATGATCATATTATGCCAATTGCTACATGTTTTCTCCCTTCTTTATGTCATTTTTATCGATTTTCTGGACTAACCTATTAACAAGATGCCAGAGAGCCAGTTCCCTATTTTTTGCTATTTTTTAGTTTCAGAAAAGTTGTTCTGGAAATATTCTCGAAATTGGAAAATTCGAAGCCCGGAAGTCCTATTTTCCCCGGAAGCATCCAGAAGACCGAAGAGGAGGCGAAGAGGGGCAGCAGGGGGCCACACCATAGGGTGGCGCGGCCCCCTGGCCGCGCCAGCTATAGGTGTGGGCCGCCTGGAGTGCCACCGCCTTTTCCCTTTCGCCTATTTAAGCCCCCGGATGGAAAACCCTAGGCACCTGCTCAAAATCCCCGAGAAAGTTCTGCAGCCGCCATCACCGTCAACCCCAGATCAGGTGGGGTTCTGAAGCTGTTTCCTGCACCTTGCCAGAGAGGTGATCATCACCGGAGGCTTCTACGTCACCATGCCTGCCTCCGGAGTGATGCGTGAGTAGTTCATCCTTGGACTACGGGTTTGTAGCTGTAGCTAGATGGTTCTCTTCTCCTCATATGCCTCCATGTTTAGATCTCGTGAGCTGCCTATCATGATCGAGATTGATCTTATGTAATTCTCTATGCTGTGTTTGCTGGGATACGATGAACATTGACCTTATGCCAAGTTGATTATAGTCTTTATTTGCATGTGTTATTTGTGATCTTGCGTGCTCTCCATTGCTAGTGGTTATTCTGGCCAAGTAGTTGCTAGTGACTCGAAGAGGGAGTATTTATGCTCGATAGTGGGTTCATGCCTCCTTGTTGCCTTGCTCGAGTGACAGAAACGTGAAGGGGAAGGATGTGTTGTTGCCATTAGGGAGAAAACTGTGGTGTGAGTGCCCACGTGCATAATCCTTGCTTACATTACACACTTTGTTTAATGCAATTATCTGTTGCTTGCAACTTAATACCTGAGGGGGTTCGGATGATAACCTGAGGGTGGATTATTAGTCATAGATGCACATGGATGTCGGTCTATGTATCTTGTTGTAATGCCCCCACTAAATAGCATAGTAATCTTCATGTCATATTGTGCACTACGGTGCAACCTCTATTTGTCAATTGCCCAGCTTTAATTTGTTCACCCAGCATGCTATCTTTTATGGAGAGACGCCACTAGTGAAACTATGAACCCCGGTCCATTTTTCCACACTGTTAAACAAACCACAACAATTTCCTGCTTTCTTTTACTTTCTGCAAGCATACACTGTGTTCCATACTATACGTATAATCTTTGTGTTTTAGCAAGACCGGTGAAATTGAAAACCTCACTGTACCGTTGGGGCAAAGTATTTTGGTTGTGTTGTGTGCAGGTTCCACGTTGTTGCTGACACCGGTGAAGCGCCAGCACCACCGTCAGTGGCATCAACCTTCTGAAGGTCCTGTTTCTCCTACTAGATTGATAACCTTGGTTCTTAACTAAGGGGAAATACCTACCACTGTGCTCATCACACCCTCCTCTTGGGGTCTCCCAACAAACGTGTGTATCACGAGCATCAAGGATATTTCCTGGCACCGTTGCCGGGGAGAAGGAAGTCTTCTGGCAACGGGAGTCTCTCACTTTGAATCTCTTTAGTTTGTTTTTGTTGTCTTGTTTTATTTTTGTATTGTTTTTATTTCTGTATATCAAAACACACAAAAAATTAGTTTATTTCTCTATATCAAAAACACAAAAAATTTAGTTTACTTCATAGCTGTTATTTATTTGCTTGCTTTTATTCTGCTAGAATGAGTATTCCTGAAGTAGAGGTTCATTCTTTTAAGCAACAAGGGGGAGAAAGTTTAAAAGATGCTTGGTATAGAATAAATAATGCTCATAAGAGGTGCACAAAAAAAATTCTACCTTGATACTCCTGAGAAAATTTTATGTTGGTAACTCTGGCTGGTATAGTCATGTGTTAGATACTCTTACGGGTGGAAATTTTCTAGGAACTCCTGCTTTGGAAGGCTGCAATTTGATTGAAAGATTATTAGGAGCACCTCCCATTACAACTGTTAAAACTGAGATCACTTTGGAGGATGTTATTGATAAACTAAAGTCTTTGGAATTGAATTATCAGTCTTCCTTGATAATGCTAGCAAAGTTAATGAATTACTAGTTACTATTGATAAAAGAATCACTGCTCTAGAAGCTAGCAACACTCATGATAATCAAAGTGTTAGGATTGGTAAACTAAAGGTTGCCATGGGAGCTTTAAGCTCAACCTTTTCATCTCTTAAATTCAAAAAGGAGAAAGCCTTTGTGGAAAAGGAGCAAAGATTTATGTACCCTCCTAAGATGGCTAAACCCAAATCTCAATATGTGCTGAAAATTGCTAAAACAATTAATGAGACTAAGAATGACCTTCATGTCGAATCTTAAAAAACATCTAAAGTTTCTATTGCTGAAAATAATGGTTTAGAGGAAAGTATAGATGATGCTTTTTCACTTGAAAATACTTGAGTTGATTTTCTATGCCTAGCTGAAAGGCTTTAAAGAAAAGCGCTACCGGGAGACAACCCATTTTATTTCTCTGTTTTCTTTCAGTTTTATTTTGTTTTTTTGGTGTGCTTTACACCTGGGTGTTGTCTATTTCCTTAGCAACCCCGCTGTATCTTTTCTTTCGAGTTTTTGTTGAGCCAAGTAAATACACTAGTGGAAAGTTGACACTATATTTCGGATTTCTGCGCAGGAAACAAATTTCTGCTGTCCACTGTAAATTCCATTAAAAATCACAGAAAATTCAAAATGACCTGAGCTTTTTTTTTACTTAATACTAAGTTTTATACGCCAATTTTCTTATAAGACTACTTTTCGATTTGAGCAACAGAAGATTTTTGAAAAATCGATCTTTCATTGCTGTTCTGTTTTTGGCAGATCTCTGCCATTTATCACATTTGCATCTTAATCTCTTTCTTTTGGTGTTATTTTGAGAAAAAGAGTTTTGAAAGAAGTTGTGACAGTAGCTAATGTGTTTTTGAGTGTTATAGTTGTGTTGAAACTGAGCCATGTGTATTTATTATTTCAATTGCACTAACATTGTTAATGAAGATTGTGAGAATTTTGATGTGAAGGAAGTTTTCAAGGGTCAAGAGAAGAGGATGATATGATGTGATCAACAAGAGCGAAAAGCCTAAGATTGGGGATGCCCCGGTGGTACATACAAGCAAATTCCAAGAAGACTCAAGCGTCTAAGCTTGGGATTCCCAAGGTATCCCCTTCTGCATCAACAAATTATCAGGTCACTTCTAGTGAAACTATATTTTTATTCGGTCGCATCTTATGTGATTTACTTGGAGCGTCTTTTATTTTTGTTTTCAGTTTGCTTTTTCTTTTGCTTTAAGTTTCTTTTCACTTTCTTAATAATCTTGGTTGGACCCCAACATTCTTTTATTGGAGGGTGACACACTCCGCTTTTTCATGAGAATACGTTGTATTGTTAGTCTCTCTCTAGCTGCTGCATTTTTTTCAGCTCCTATTTTGCATACATCTCTTATTAGAGTTGTTAGTTTTAGTATTGTTATTTGAGTACTCTCATGCTTTCTTGCTGTATCATAAAGAGTATTTTTGTTAAAGCATGTTTTGTATGGTGCTTGTCGGGAGAAAAGAAAATAGCTGCTTGAAGTAGAATTTATAACAGTACTAGTAGAAGCTTGTATAGACCGTGACTAGGACTTTTTCATGCCATGTTAAATGTTATTTTAGTTTTAAAGACTTGTGGTTATTGAGTAGCATGATTATCCTCAAATATCTGAGAGTGTTTAATATGTGTTGAAAGATTCATGAGTTGTTCTTGTCATAGTAAAGCATCAATATATGGTATTCTCTTTCGAATGTTTTATTTGGTTGACTTGGCGCATGCTCACACCATGTTTATGACTACAAACCAGTCACGAATAGCCTCCATGACCACTTAATTTTTGAACTTGTGATACTGCTTATGTTTTAATTAATGATGCTTATGTCGCTATGCATGATTATGGCTCTTATGCTCTCTTGATTTGTCGCTCCCAGTCTTTTGCTAGCCTCGACTTGTACTGAGTATGAGCTCTACTCGTGCATCCAAACTCCCTTAAGCCAAAGTTTTCCCATTGTGTCCACCATACCTACCTACCTGTGGTATTTAACTGCCATTCCAAAGTAAATTGCTCATGTGTTACCTTTAAAACCTTCAAAATTACTCCTGCTTTATGTTCCTGTTTTTGCTCACGAGGATGTAAATAGAGAATCTTTATCTCACTTGTTGATTGGATTTCACACCCTGGACTAGTGGCTTCATCCGCTTATCCAAATGATAGAAGAGCTGGCAGCGCGGTGCCCAGCCCCAAATTAATTCATACAAATTCTCTTCACTATTTTTGCCCCTGATTTATCAGTCAAAGCATAATTGTGTAAACAAAAGTGAAAGAGGGATGACCTTCTACACCAGTTGCGTCCTTCACCATGGGAGCCGCTCTTGTGAATCCAATTTACTTGTGACGTACTGTATTTTCTGTTTACCATTCATTGACATTAGCATACATCTCCCAAAATATAGACATTCCTCCATGGGAAAAACTGGATTCCTCCATAGGAATGTCTATATTTTGGGAGATGTATGCTAATGTCAACGAATGGTAAACAGAAATACAGTATGTCACAAGTCAACTGGATTCACAAGAGCGGCTCCCATGGTGAAGGACGCAACTGGTGTAGAAGGTCATCCCTCTTTCTCTTTTGTTTACACAATTATGCTTTGACTGATAAATCAGGGGCAAAAATAGTGAGGAGAATTTGCATGCCTTAATTTGGGGCTGGGCACCCCGCTGCCAGCTGTTCTATCATTTGGATAAGAGGATGAAGCCACTAGTCCAGGGTGTGAAATCCAATCAACAAGTAAGATAAAGATTCTCTATTTACGTCCTCATGAGCAAAAACAGGAACATAAAGCAGGAGTAATTTTGATGGTTTTAAAGGTAACACATGAGCAATTTACTTTGGAATGGCAGTTAAATACCACATGTAGGTGGTATGGTAGACACAATGGGAAAAACTTTGTTTTAAGGGAGTTTGGATGCACGAGTAGATCTCATACTCAGTACAGGTAGAGGCTAGCAAAAGACTGGGAGCGACAAATCAAGAGAGCATAAGAGCCATAATCATGCATAGCGACATACGCATCATTAATTAAAACATAAGCGGTATCACATGTTCAAAAACTAAGTGGTCATGGATGCTATTCGTGACTGGTTTGTAGTCATAACCATGGTGTGAGTATGCGCCAAGTCAACCAAATAAATCATTCGAAAGAGAATACCATATATTGATGCTTTACTATGACAAGAACAACTCAAGAATATTTCAATACATATTAAACACTCTAAGATATTTGAGGATAATCATGCTACTCAATAACCACAAGGCTTTAAAAATAAAATAACATTTAGCATGGCATGAAAAAGTCCTAGCCACAGTCTATACAAGCTTCTACTAGTACTGTTATAAATTCTACTTCAAGCAGCAATTTTTGTTTCGTTTCTCCCAACAAGCACCATACAAAAAATGATTTAACAAAAATAATCTTTAAGATACAGCAAGCAAACCTGAGAGTACTCAAATAAAACTACTAAAACTAATAGCTCTAACAAGAGATGCATGCAAAACAGGAGCTGAATAAATGCAGCACATAAACAGAGACTAAGAATACAACATATTCTTAAGAAAAAGCGGAGCGTGTCACTCTCCAATAAAAGAATGCTGGGGTCCAACCAAGCTTATTAAGAAAGTAAAAACAAACTGAAAGAAAAAGAAAATCAAACTGAAAACAAAAATAAAAGACTCTCCAAGTAAATCACATAAGATGCGACCGAATAAAAATATAGTTTCACTAGAAGTGACCTGATAATTTGTTGATGAAGAAGGGGATGCCTTGGGCATCCCAAGCTTAGACGCTTGAGTCTTCTTGGAATTTGCTTGTATGTACCACCGGGGCATCCCCAATCTTAGGATTTTCACTCTTCTTGATCACATCATATCATCCTCTTCTCTTGACCCTTGAAAACTTCCTTCACATCAAAATTCTCACAATCTTCATTAGTAACGTTAGTGCAATTGAAATAAGAAATTCACATGGTTCAGTTTCAACACAAGTCTAAAACTTAAAAACACATTAGCTACTGTCACAACTTCTTTCAAAACTATTTTTCTGAAAGAACACCAAAAGAAAGAGATTAACATGCAAATGCGATAAATGGCAGAAATCTGTCAAAAACAGAGTAACAGGTAAAGATCAATTTTTCAAAAATCTTCTGTTGCTAAAATCAAAAAGTGGTATTCAAATTTTTTTTGCATATATAACTCAGGATTAAGAACAAAAAAGCTCAGGTCAATATGAATTTTCTATTATTTTTAACGAAATTTACAATGGACAGCAGAAATCTGTTTCCTGCGCAGAAATCCGAAATATAGGCTCAACTTTCCACCAGTGGCTTTACTTGGCTAACCAAAAACTCAAAAGAAAAGATACAACGGGGTTTCTAAGGAAATAGACAACACCCAGGTGCAAGCACACCAAAGAAAACAAAAGAAAACTGAAAGAAAACAGAGAAATAAAACGAGTTGTCTCCCGGTAGCGCTTTTCTTTAAAGCCTTTCAGCTAGGCATAGAAAAATCAACTCAAGTATTTTCAAGTGAAGAAGCATCAACATCATATTTTTCTCTAATAATAGAGTCAAAGGGTAGCTTCATCTTCTTTCTAGGAAAGCGTTCCAAAACTTTCTTGAGGGGAAGTTGATATTTAATACTCCCCTCTTTCATATCAATAATAGCACCAACAGTTCTAAGAAAAGGTCTTCCCAAAACAATAGGACAAGAAGCATTGCATTCAATGTTCATAACAACAAAATAAACAGGGGCAAGGTTATTATTAACCATAATAAGAACATCATCAATTCTACCAGGAGGTTTCTTCTTAGCATTATCAGCAAGATTAACATCCAAATAATAGAGTTCCAACAGTGGCTAATCAAGCATATTATAAAGCTTTTGAGGCACAACAGAGATACTAGAACCAAGATCACACAAAGCATTGCAATAAAAACCATTTACTTTTATCTTAATGATATGCTCCCAACCATCATCTAATTTTCTAGGGATAGATGTATCAAGATTCAACTTTTCTTCCCTAACTTTCATGAGATCATTGGTAATATGTTTAGTAAAGGCCATATTCATGGAACTAGCATTGGGACTTCTAGCAAGATTTTGTAGAAACATAATAACTTCAGAGATATTGCAATCATCAAAATCAATATTATTATCATCAAAAGTAATGGAACCATTATCTCCCACACTTCTAGAAAATTTCAGGACTTTTATCAGAAGTAGTTTGAGCAGTTTTAGGCAATTTAGCACGTTTCACCAAAGGAGTAGGGACTTTATTAACACCAACAACTTTACCAGTGATATTAGGAGGTTTACTAGCACTTGGAACTTCAGCTGTACTAGTTGTTGTGATAGTACAAACTCTAGCAATATTATTCTTTTCAGCTAATTCATCTTCTCTTTCCCACCTAGCACGTAATTCAGCCATCAATCTAACATTATTGTCTATTTGAACTTGGATGGCATTCAAAGTTTTATTTTGTTTAACATCTTGTGGCAAAACCTTCAGTTTTAGAAAATCAACATCAATAGCAAGGCTATCTACTTTAGAGGCAAGAACATCTATTTTACCAAGCTTTTCCTCAACAGATTTATTAAAAGCAGTTTGCGTGCTAATAAATTCTTTAAGCATGTTTTCAAGATTAGAGGTAGAGCTTTTATTACTATCAGTAGGAGTTTCCATAAGAATTACCATAACCATTATTAGGAGGATAAGGCTTATAATTGTTTCTACCAAAATTATTTCTATAAGCATTGTTGTTAAAATTATTATTTCTAATAAAATTTACATCAACATGCTCTTCTTGAGCAACCAAAGAGGCTAAAGGAACATTATTTGGATTAACCTTAGCTTTACCATTAACAAGCATAGACATAATAGCATCAAGCCTTTCACTTAAAGAGGAGGTTTCCTCAACATAATTTACCTTCTTACCTTGTGGAGCTCTCTTAGTTTCCCACTGTGAATAATTTATCATCATATCATCAAGAAGCTTTGTTGCATTGCCCAAAGTGATGGACATAAAGGTACCTCCAGCAGCTGAATCCAATAGGTTCCTTGAGAAAAAATTCAGTCCTGCATAGAAGGTTTGTATAATCATCCAAGTAGGCAGTCCATGAGTGGGAAAATTCTTCACCATAGTTTTCATTATCAAATTGCTTAAAATTCATTATGTCACTTCTCAGGGATATATCTTAGAAGGAGGATAATATTTTCCAATGAAAGCATCTTTACACTTAGTCCATGAATCAATACTATTTCTAGGCAAAGATAACAACCATTCTTTAGCTATTCCTCTCAAAGAGAATGGAAATAATTTCAGTTTAATAATATCTCCATCCACATCTTTATATTTTTGCATCTCACATAGTTCAACAAAATTATTAAGGTGAGCAGCAGCATCATCAGTACTAATACCATAAATTGTTCTTTCATCACAAGATTTAATAAAGCAGGCTTAATCTCATAGAAAGAAGCAGTAGGAGTAGGTGCAGCAATAGGTGTGCAAATAAAATCATTGTTGTTTGTGCTAGTGAAGTCACACAACTTGGTATTCTCAGAGGAACTCATTTTAGCAGAATAAAAGCAAGCAAATAAATAACAGCTATGAAGTAAACTATTTTTTTCCTGTTTTCAATATAGAGAAATAAATTAATTTTTTTGTGTTTTTTGATATAGTGAAATAAAAACAAGACAAAAATAAAAACAAGAGAATTAAAAAAAAAAGAGATTGAGAGTGAGAGACTCCCCTTGCCAGAAGACTTCCTTCTCCCCGGCAACGGCGCCCTTGATGCACTTTGTTGGGAACCCCAAGAGGAGGGTATGATGAGCACATCGGTAGGAGTTTTCCTCTTAGTTAAGAACCAGCGTTATCAATCCAGTAGGAGAAAGAGAATCTTCGGAAGGTTGATGCCACTGACGGTGGTGCTAGCGCTTCACGTGTGTCAGGAACAACGTGGAACCTGCACACAACACAATTAATATACTTTGCCCCAACGGTGCAGTGAGGTTGTCAATCTCATCGGTCTTGCTGAAAACAAAGATTAGACATATAGTGTGGTAAAACAGTGTATTCTTGCAGAAAGTGAAGAGAGCAGGAAAATGTTGTGGTTTGTTTAACAATGTGGAAAATGGACCGGGGTTCGTAGTTTCACTAGTGGTGTCTCTCCATAAAAGATAGCATGTTGGGTGAACAAATTATAACTGGGCAATTGAAAAATAAAGGTTGCACCGTAGTGCACAATATGACATGAAGATTACTATGTTATTTAGTGCGGGCATTACAACAAGATACATAGACCGACATCCATCTGCATCTATGACTAATAATCCACATCAGGTTATCATCTGAACCACCTCAAGTATTAAGTCGCAAGCAACAGATAATTGCATTAAACAAAGTGTGTAATGTAAGCAATGATTGTGCACACGAGCACTCTCACCGCTGTTTTCTCCCTAATGGCAACAACACATCCTCCCCCTTCACGTTTCTATCACTCGAGCAAGGCAACAAGGAGGCATGAACCCACTATCGAGCATAAATACTCCCACTTGGTGTCACTAACAATTACTTGGCCAGAATAACCACTAGCAACGGAGAGCATGCAAGATCACAAATAACACATGCAAATAAAGACTAGAATCAACTTGGCATAAGTTCAATATTCATCAGATCCCAGCAAACACAACATAAAGCATTACATAAGATCAATCTCGATGATGATAGGCAGCTCACGAGATCTAAACATGGAGGCATATGAGGAGAAGACAACCATCTAGCTACAGCTACCAACCCGTAGTCCAAGGATGAACTACTCACGCATCACTCCGGAGGCAGGCATGGTGATGAAGAGGCCTCCGGTGATGACCTCCTCTACGGCAGGGTGCCGGAAACAGCTTCAGAACCCCCCCTGATCTGGGGTTGACGGTGACGGCGGCTGCGGAACTTTTTCGGCGATTTTGATCAGGTGTCTAGGATTTTCCACCTGGGGGGCTTAAATAGGTGAAAGGGAGAAGGCGGTGGCGCTCCAGGGGGGCAGACCCCTAGCTGGCGCGGCCAGGGGGGCCGCGCCACCCTATGGTGTGCCCCCCTGCTGCCCCTCTCCGGCTCCTCTTTGGTCTTCTGGATGCTTCCGGGGAAAATAGGACTTCCGGGCTTCGAATTTTCCAATTCCGAGAATAATTCCAGAACAACTTTTCTTAAACTAAAAAACAGCAGAAAACAGGGAACTGGCTTTGTGGCATCTTGTTAATAGGTTAGTCCGGAAAACGTATAAAAATGCTATAAATAAGGGAGAAAACATGTAGCAATTGTCAAAATATGATCATGGAGCATCAGAAATTAGGGATACGTTTATGATGTATCACTACTCGAGGACGAGTAGGAACTAAGCTTGGGGATGCTAGATATGTCATAAACGTATACCTAATTTCTGATGCTCCATGATCATATTATGACAATTGCTACATGTTTTCTCCTTTCTTTATGTCATTTTTATCGATTTTCTAGACTAACCTATTAACAAGATGCCACAGAGCTAGTTCCCTGATTTCTGCTGTTTTTTAGTTTCAGAAAAGTTGTTCTCGAAATATTCTCGGAATTGGAAAATTCGAAGCCCGGAAGTCCTATTTTCCCCGGAAGCATCCAGAAGACCGAAGAGGAGCCGAAGAGGGGCAGCAGGGGCCCAGACCATAGGGTGGCACGGCCCCCTGCCCGCGCCAGCTATAGGTGTGGGCCCCTTGGAGCGCCACTTCCTTTGCCCTTTCGCCTATTTAAGCCCCCCGGATGGAAAACCCTAGGGACCTGATCAAAATCCTCAAAAAAGTTCCGCAGCCGCCGTCACCATCAACCCCAGATCAGGGGGGGTTCTGAAGCTGTTTCCGGCACCCTGCCGGAGAGGAGATCTTCACCGGAGGCTTCTACATCACCATGCCTGCCTCCGGAGTGATGCGTGATTAGTTCATCCTTGGACTACATGTTCGTAGCTTTAGCTAGATGGTTTTCTTATCCTCATATGCCTCCATGTTTAGATCTCATGAGGTGCCTATCATGATCGAGATTGATCTTATGTAATTCTACGTGCTGTGTTTGCTGAGATCCGATGAATATTGACCTTATGCCAAGTTGATTATAGTATTTATTTGCATATGTTATTTCTGATCTTGCATGCTCTCCGTTGCTAGTGGTTATTCTGGGCAAGTAGTTGCTAGTGACTCCAAGAGGGAGTATTTATGCTCTATAGTGGGTTCATACCTCCTTGTTGCCTTGCTCGAGTGATAGAAACATGAAGGGGGGATGTGTTGTTGCCATTAGGGAGAAAACAACGATGAGAGTGCCCGCGTGCATAATCATTGCTTACATTACACACTTTGTTTAATGCAATTATATGTTGCTTGCAACTTAATGCCTGAGGGGGTTCGGATGATAACCTGAGGGTGGATTATTAGTCATAGATGTAGATGGATGTCGGTCTATGTATCTTGTTGTATTGCCCGCACTAAATAACCTCTATTTGTCAATTGCCAGCTGTAATTTGTTCACCCAGCATGCTATCTTTTATGGAGAGACACCACTAGTGAAACTATGAACCCCGGTCCATTTTTCCACACTGTTAAACAAACCACAACAATTTCCTGCTTTCTTTTACTTTCTGCAAGCATACACTGTTTTCCACACTATACGTCGAATCTTTGTTTTCAGCAAGACCGGTGAGATTGACAACCTCTTGTACCGTTGGGGCAAAGTATTTTGGTTGTGTTGTGCGCAGGTTCCATGTTGTTGCTGACACCGGTGAAGCGCTAGCACCACCGTCAGTGGCATCAACCTTCCGAAGGTCCTCTTTCTCCTACTGGATTGATAACCTTGGTTCTTAACTAAGGGGAAATACCTACCACTGTGCTCATCACACCCTCCTATTGGGGTCTCCCAACAAACGTGTGTATCACGAGCATCACGACGCGGCGAGGGGGGGCGTGCCAGGGGTGGTGTGGCCCCTCTCCTGGCCCCATTCTCGCTCTCGGGGTCTTCTGGTGTTTTAGGACCAATGGGATCTTTTTTGGGCAATTTCGCGAAAGTTGATTTTTCTAAAAAAAAAAACAAGACACCAAGGTAATTCTGCTGAAAACAGCGTTAGTCCGTGTTTGTGGTATCCAAAACTCACAAGTTTAGAAGAAAACAATAAGAAAAGTGTTCGGAAAAGGAGATATGTTTTGGACGTATCAACCCCCCCCAAGCTTAGCTTATTGCTTGCCCTCAAGAAATTCAATGACAACTGAGTGCGATAAAAGACTTCTACGAACACAATTTGTTTCATATGATGTCAATATACTCACTACATGATCAAATGTTGATGCAATTCATAATAAGATGTATGGAAAATAAAAGTCACCTAGCGGTACTGCAAGATTGCAATGCTCATAATAGGGTATAATAAAGTATACTCGCTTTCCCTTAATAGTGGAGCAAAACATAAATGCCAGGGCACCTCTGAAGTTCAAATGAAGACTAGAAATAAAGATATCAAAGATACAAGCATCAAAGTTATACCACTATCAACCGTGTTTTGGGACAAGCACATTACACTAAGAATAACAACCATGCTCTCAAGAAGGTGCATAAAGCGAGAGGGTGAAGACTCAACATAAAAATAAAAGAAAGGCCCTTCGTAGAGGGAAGCAGGGATTAACTCATGTGATAGAGCCTTTTATTTTATTAAACAGAGGTATTGAAAAGATTTTTAAGAGAGGTGTATTCTTATGCCAATGAATGGTAAACAGACAATACAGTACGTCACAAGTCAACTAGACTTCACAAGAGCGGCTCCCACAGAAGGACACATGTCACATCCCAATTTTGGAATACCTGATAACACAGTTGTTTTGCTAATTGCTTGACAATTAAACTTTGGTTGTATTTGTTTGAGTGCAACTAAACAAACTAATTATATAAACTTACATGGCTAAGAAATTGAAAACAAAATATTCAACATATTGTTCCAATGACTTTGGCAATATTTTCTAAAGTAAATATTGATCAAGAGTTTTCCAAAACTATCTTATGAATCCCATACTTGTTGAATATTATTCCAAGGCCTAAATTAAGAAAAAGGAAACACTTAATAAATTTCCCTAAAAGATTATCAGGAAAAAGAGGCATTCTTAGATGCTTCACCAAAATCTTATCAAATGTTTTTCCAACCTTGCAAGCTTAAAAACAAAAGTATTGGAGAGCATTGACTTGCTATCCCTAGTCACATAAATATTTTGGCAAAGCATTGTTAAAGAAAAGCCAAGTGCCTTATTAAATTGAATTTCCAATATTTCCAGAAACAGGAAACTAAAACAAGTTACTATTGGAAACTTTCTTCAAATGATCTGAAATTAATACCAGTGATTCCTTATATCAAATAAGGAACACACACAAGAGGAGACCAAAAATTGACTCCATTAAAGTCCTGAAAACATGATTTTTCTCCACAGCAACAATTGGAATTTTGAACAAGTTTGTTCTACAAATTTTTTGAAAATGCCATGAAATAAATACCACAGTCTCTATAGCATAAATAAGGATGAAAAACAAAAGGGCACAATTTGTTGAATAGTTTAAGTTGCCAAAAACCCCTGTTTTCTAGACAGCACCTTTTTGAAATTTGAACAAGTTTGTTCTATGAAGTAACTCAAAATGACTTGAATTTTCTACCACACAAGGAACACACCAAATAAGGAATGTGTGCAAAAAATTATCATTTTTGGAAGCTCCTAAGTAGTCTAATAAATTCAATGTCCATTTATGTCAGAATTGAAATTTGAACAACTTTGAACTATCAAGTTTATCCAATTGAGCCAAATTTCACATATGTTGTGCATCTATACTAATAAGAATTTTGGGCAAAAGTATTTCAATTTATGACTTTGTTTGCCTAGTGAAAACAGCATTTTTAAGAGAGGAAAAGGACCTCTTTGTAAATTGGCCAGGGACCTATATGTAATCCGAGTCACCCTTCTTCTTCCTAGCTCCTCTGTAGCAGCAGTCCCCTACGCCATTGCTTCGAGTGGAAGCATTCGAGGTGGATAAGAGCCCCCCATGTGCTCTTGTCTCCCACTTGCCCTCTCTCTCTCCCCCTTGAGCTCTCTCTCTCTCTCTGTAGAAATTTCCAAATCGGAACCCTAGCCCGAGAGCTCGCCGTCGTTGCGGCCGTGGCCGAGCTCACCGGCGGCAGCCATGGTTCCCATCCTCTCCGCCTCGTCTTGCTGAGCACCTGTGCTGAAGGAATCGAGCCGGAAGGCCTCGAGGTGCCCGCGCCGTCCGATTCCCTTCGTCGAGTCCGGCGAACTCCGGCGGCGAATCGGCGTCGCCTCGCTCCTCCTCCGCCCTCACCGAGTCCTCCCGCGTGTCTAGGGTAAGCGTTCGAGCCTCTCCGTCCACTTTTCCCCTCCCTCGCCCTCGGAATCCCTCGCCGTGTCGTGCTCCTTCTCGGCCGCCGCGCGCCGCCGTCGCCGGCCGCTCTCCGATGACTCCCGGGAAGCGGCGCTGCCCTCGTTCGCTTTCCCGCATCGAGTACGACCCGTAGATGGTTTGGAATCGTAAAATGGTAAACGGAATCGCTCGATTTTGGCTCGCCGGAGTCGTTCCCGCCGGCGATGACGTCGCGCTGATGCCAGCGCCTTGACCCCGCGCTGGGCAGGTCAAACCTGCGCGTGTGGGCCGCGTCTGCCGCGTGGCTGCCGCCTGGCCCGCGGGTCAGCGGCTACGGCTAGATCCTCCCCGCGGTAAAGCTAGATCTGGCCGGCCCAAAAGTGGATCTGGCCCATCCACACTAGTTTTTCTTTTTAATTTTTTATAGAAACATTGCATGTTTACTTTAGGGCTTAAAAGCTAACTTAAAGATGAATTTGACCAAGCTAAAATTCACAGTGGTAAAGCAACAAAATCTAAAACATCTCCAATTTGTAGATCTACATTTGGATGAATATTTTAGACATGAAAAATGTTTTGGCAACAGGTACCAGAAACAGCAAAATGAGCACCATTTTAATTTCACAACTCAGAATGAGGTGTATCTAATTGCATTGGAAAGCCCTTGAAATTTCCTAACAGGATCAATTAACCTTGCTTCCAAATTCATAGTATTTTTTAAATGGCATGAAATTTGGTAAAACACCAGAGAGCACTTTGGTGATTTTTATAAAATAATTAAAGATGAATTTTGATGCAAACTCAGTTGGATGGTCTTGTATATGTTTATGTATATCCAAACCTAGCTGGGTTTAATTTTTAGAGTATCATAGAAAATTTGGTGGACAGATATTTAATTTGCATGTTTCTGCCATTTTGGCATTTTAGGTAATTTAATTTGTGTGAATATATTTTTGTGTTGCAATATTGTTTTCTAGCATGTACAAGTTGTGTGAACTTGTTTTCTAAGGTTTACTTAGCCATTTTAGCATGTTAGATTGTGTGGACTTGAGTTGAGAAGAAATAGGATTTATGACAATAGCATATGTTTTATCTCTAGTTAATACTTGCATAGTATTTTTGAGTGATAAATTTATGTGCAAGCACTTGGATTGTGGTGTTGAGAGATTAGATCCAGTACCATGTTGGTACTTATATTGTGTTGTTATTCACCTCTGCTAGCTTGCACTTGAGTTGGTAGAAAAGCATGAGTAGCTTTGTCATGACTATGAAAATGTTGGAAAAATTCTCTCATGTGTAGAATTTTTGGCACAAACAATTGTGGTTGTGTAGCCACATATTTTTGTGTTGTGTTAATAGGACCAGTAGCATTTTGATTATGTTTTTATGAGTACTTGAACCCTAAAGTTTTCACTTGTGTGGAAATAATAGCATGAGTAGCATTACCTTGCTTATTTTAGCATCCTATTATTTTCTACTAGTATGGTTATTGCACTAGATGCTAGTTTAGTCTTTTGTTAATTTTTAGCAACTGTGACCAGAGGCCTTGTGACCTCTTAATGTTTTGTTATTCTAGTGGAACACCCACTGGTGTCATTGCATTTTTGGTGGAAACATTATTTCCCCCACACTAGATGTGTTTCTTTTACATAGTTCTCTAACTAATGAGTGCCTAGTATTTTTGCCTTGGGATTTTAAGTGCTAAATGAAAATGTGTATTCTTCTATTTGTAAGTGGTTGTAATCATGTGTGGCTTTCTAGCAAAAAATCCATCTTTGGAGTGTTGTTTGATTCCTCTAGTAATGCCCCTTTTTTTTACCACTAGTATGTAGGAGTTGCCCTGCAATTGATGCATTGCTTTGTTAAATGGGATATTTTTGTTATAGCAAGTATAGATGTTTTTCACTCCTGTTTTTGTGACATGGAACCTCTGGTTGTATTTCAATTACTTGATTGAAATGCATCCATTGATTCTTCATGTTTGAGTAGTACTAGTTTCCCTAGCATTTTTCTTGTATTGAATTGTTTTTCCTGCCAACTTGTGTTTGGTAGATATTTGTGTATCCTTGCATGAGGAAATGTTTTCATTTCCCATTATGATAACATGGTTCCTTGTTTGCATTTTAGTACTTTACTTGTTATGCATGCTTTCATAGCAAACCCTTAGTAGAAGCATGTCTATAGGATTCCTCCTTTTTATTCATTGTTTCTATTGTTCTCACTATGAGAAATTGTGTGTTTTGTGATGAGTCTATTACCTTGTTACACTTGTGTAGGCTCACTGATTTGTACAAGTAACTTTTGCAAATCATGTGCCTTATTTATTCTTGATGTGAATTTAGACTTAGTAGGATAGCTACCTTTTTTCTTTTGTGGTTTGGTTGATAGACCCATTGCCATGATTATTATTGTGCATGTTTTGTATACTTTTAGTAGTCTCACCCTTGTGAAATTAAGTGTATTTTGGGTTTATTAATATCTTGGTATGAGAGTGTCACACCCACTGAATCCATGATATTGAGGTTTTGAGATATGTTCCTCCAACCTTGAGCTGTCTTATTAAATGGCATTTCTGCCAAGTGTGTTTGTTTGATTGTTTGCCTAAATTAATAATTGTGAGATTGATTATTATTAGTTTCCTTGCTGTAGGTATTGTTGTGTATTGTTGCTTGCCTTGATTGGTTCTGAATGTGTGTCCTTTATTCTTTTTACGACGTTAGAAAACGAAGAGGAAGGAAGTGTCGGGAAGCTCTGTTTCAAGTTCCAGTCACTCCAAAACCAGGCACACAAGGAGTAAGCCATCCTGATGCTTGCTGATACAATACTTATCATTATCTATCATGCATATTTTACCTCTGAAGTTTTACCAAAACTTGATTATCAAAACTATTTTTGATGTGGTTATTATTAATATACTAATATATAGGTTACTATCATGCCAGTAGTTAAACTTGGTAATACCAAGCCCATAAGCCACCATATGGTATTTATTACCATCAAATATACTAGTCCCTAAGTGGACACCCTAAAATTTTGATTCTACAAAACAAAGGCTTTACGGAAAAACCCGGAGAAAAGGCGGATCCTTATTCTCCGGAGGAATGAGGAAGTGGTCATTTTTGAGAAAATGGTGTTTTTCAAAAATGGCACATAACCTAGTCTTCGCTGGACAACCAAGACGTACTGCCACCCTACCTCAACATGGGAACGGGGCCAGGCTTGAAACTTATTCTTGTTAGTGGATGGTCTATCTCAATGTGCTATAGGGGATGCGATCCTCTGAACCGAAATGTTGCCAAGTTGTTAAAAAAGCGACATGTAAAGTGTGGGATTAATTTTCCCTCCGGATGCATCAGTTGGGTTCCTGACGTGGCGGTGTGTGACGCAATGCCGGGGAGCAAAGTCCCGATTGAAGAGATAGTCATGTACTAGCTTGACCAAGGTGGAGAGTCCGGACCAGTTATCCGATGTTCGCATACTGTTGTGAGCAGTCCGTGGATGATTCCCGGCGGATCTTCTGGATCTTGTGGATTGTGTACACCTCTGCAGAGTAAAACTATTCGAATAGCCGCGTCCTCGGATATGGACAGTTGAATGGCCATGTAGCTAGCATTGTGTCAATGTTTTCAAAAAGGGAATTTTTGAAGGGAAGTGTTGAACTTGTGAAGTTCTGAAAGGAAGGAAAACTTATACCGTGGAGGTATCGTCGATGATGAAAAGCCAGATGGCGTTATACAAAACAAAATGTTTTGCAAACAAAACCTTTTCTACTCTAAGCAAGAATTCTGGAAACTGATTCCAAGAAGTTTTGCAAAGAGAAAATATTCTTTAACAAAGCTTTACAAAACCTCGTGTACATGTGATATCTACAAGAGAAATAAAACTATATTATTTTATTCTGAAGTATCTTCTTCAACGAAGATACAGATTAACCTGACTGCAACTGTGGTGTCATCATATATGAACACCATTGATAGTGAACCCTATTCATAGCCTACCTATTCCACCATATAAGCATATTTGCATGTTTGGTAAGTAACATGATGGATGTCTTGCTGAGTACATTCAAATGTACTCATTATGGTTTCGCCCCTGGTATCTACTTGCCAGACTTTGAGAAGGCGCCTCCGAAGGAGATCTATGAAGAGAAGTACGGAGTTGACAGCTTTGCGAACTAGGATCGTCTCTGGGTCAGCAGCCTGTAGGTTAAGGCGTGACTTGGGCTAATCTACGTTGTGTTTTATTTGTCTTCCGCTGTGTTTGATAAGTTGCCTGCCCTATGTGGCAGTTGTGTTCAACTTGATCATGTGATCATTTATGTAATACCTTTATGTATTCGTGTAATGGATGATGTATTTCTGTGTGCCAACTTTGTATGTTGTTCACGACTGATCTTTCTGGGATCGTGAATGTATACATACGGAGGGTTTCAGACTGCCGGTCTGGGGTCCTTACAACACATCCGGGTAGAAGGTCATCCCTCTTTCTCCTTTGTTTACACAATTATGCTTTGACTGATAAATCAGGGGCAAATAGTGACGAGAATTTTTTGTACTAATTTAGGGTTGGGCACTTCGCTGTCGGCTCTTCTATCATTGGATAAGAGGATGAAGCCCCTAGTCCAGGGTGTGAAATCCAATCAACAAGTGAGATAAAGATTCTCTATTTACGTCCTCATGAGGTAAAACAGGGGCACAAAACAAGATTAATTTTTCGAAGGTTTTAAAGGTAGCACACGAGAAATTTACTTGGAGTGGTGGTTAAATACCACACATATAGGTAGGTATGGTGGCCCCATTTGAAAAACTTTGCTTTTCGGGAGTTGGATGCACAAGTAGAGCTCATACTCAATACATGTGAAGGCTAGCAATAGACGGGGAGCGACAATCAAGAGAGCAACAACTGTCATAATCATGCTTGTGACAAAACAAAATTAACAGGGGCATAAAAATGATACAAATACTCAAGGCTTAATTGACTTTTTGTTTTCATTCATAGCATGCATGAGCATGTGCCAAGTCGATTCAAGCGAAACAATCAGAGGGAGATACCACAATGTCATACCCTTCTATGAATAAAGCAATGCAAGCAAATATTCATACGACATGCTATCTTATATTAATAAGTTGGAACTAACACGTGAGAGCACGAACTACTAAGGATCAATTAAATAAAATACACCTTACATGAACGGACTAAGCATGTTCACACGATGAGTATATGTACAAAAATAAAACAAATAGAGTTCATACCAACCTCTCACCACAACTTGGATTGTCGTATATTGTCATTACTGCTCTTTACTTGTGGATTGAATAATATAGAATGATAATCAAGCTGCAATGGAGACATAGAAGTCCGGTGAACTCTGCAACAAACTTTACAAAACGAAAGAAGAACAACAAATATTTTTGGGGTTTTCGAATTAAAACAAGAACAGAAAGAAGCAAGCACACAAAGCAAAATATATTTGGATTTTTGAATACTAAACCAAAACGAGAAAAGAAATCAATCCAACAAAAGAAACTAAAGAAGCAAACAAAGAGAAACAACAGAAATATTTTTAGTCTTTTTGTGTTTTGGAAAACAAGAACAAAACGATAAAACAAAGAGAAACGCAAGAAGCGAAAAAAACGAAAACAAACGAAAGAAACGAAAATATGGATATACAAAGAACTGACCGAACATGATATATAAATGAGTGTGATGTCAATATACCTCCCCCAAGCTTAGGCTTTTGGCCTAAGTGGAGATCATCCCCAAGGGGACCATGAGGTGGCGCCCCCGTAGTATGCTGAGGAGGAACCCTCCCCCTGATATGTGCTTGAGGACGCGCGGGTGTACTGCGTGTTGTGGTCCTCGGGAGGCGCGTCTCGCCTCTCCTGCTGCCTGTAAAACTCCGTCGTGCTTAGATGATCATTTATCTCTTCCTTGGAGCGCGACCATGGTGACTTGTCAACTTTGAACAAAACAAGCTGCGGCAAAATAACTTTCCGCTCATCTCCATCCATAAATAAAACTCTATATACTAAGCGATCAGCAGTAGAGTTAGCAGTGATAAAATGATGATCCTTCATGGCAACAAGGTTAAGTCTATAGGGAGCAATCAATTCATCATCAAGAGCAATAGAAAAATCTAGATCAGTTGCTATACGCGTAGCAATAACGCCCCCAAAAATGGGCCCCTTAGCAGCAAGACGGCGTGCAACAAGTGCGCCAAGGTTATACTTCTTGCTTCGGTTAAGCGCAGCATCAATGAAAGCAAGGTGGTAACTAGAAATGTTGCTAGTGTTTTCCCTACCAAGGATTCTAGTAGTAAGATAGTAAGTTAAATATCTAAGGGAAGGAAGTTGGATGTTACTTATCTTCCCACGCTGGGGTGAGCGACCATCATCATTGGTGATTTCTCGGTAGAGCGCCATGAGATCTGCGGGTTTATCCTGAATCCTGCATGTTTTCCCGAAAGCGTTGATACCTACAATGGTAAAAAAAGTCTCCAAGGGCAAAGAAAAAGAACTACTATATAACTTGAAGGCAAAAGTGGGACCAAAATGTGTGTTCTAAAATTTAAAACTCTCAACAAAAGTTTTTGTGAGAACAGCAAACTGAAGGCTTTCACCGTCCATGTATCTGGTTAAACCAACTCTTTCAATAAGCATCAAAAAGTCATCTAACAGACCTGCACTTCTTAAAAATGTAACACCAGGAAAGCTGGAGGGATTAGCGCCGCATCATCGATATTAGGTGCAATAAGGTCTTCATTATATGATGGCCTCACTAAGGTGGATGAGCGTGAGGGCCTTGTTCTCCTAGGAGCATCACTCCTAAATATCTCTCCAAAATTATGGCTATCCATTTCTGAAATTTTTCAACAATCATCACAAAAATTAATTTCAAGCAACTATAAGGTGGAAACTACCATAGGGACCTATAGGAGAGCTAAACATGCATCAAAACTATATTATTTATACTCAAATCAAGCATGCAACTCACATAAGCCGTCACCTACAGTACCAAAATACTCAAGAAATACTTCACCAAACAAAATTCTACTTGGATAATCGGAGGAGTCACATACCGGAGAGTAAATGCACCAAATTTCAGCACAAATGATGGGCTGAGCAAAGAGATAGAAAAATCTCAAGGAAGAACAACAAGAACTCGGGTTCCAGGAAATGTGTTGAGTTTGGGAGGTGAGAGAAAGAACTTTGGCAGGGGAGAGAGTTAGTGGGGGACCAGGGGGACCCACACCAAGTGTTGGCGCCACGAGGGGGTAGGCCGCGCCACCCCATGGTGTGCCTGACTGGTGGGTCCCCCTGGGGCCTCCCAGGTGGCTCTCTGACTCATTTTTGACGTAAAAATTTATTATAATTTTTCTGGAATTTTTCGAGAAACTTTATTTTGAGGTATTTCCAGAATTTTAAAATTAATAAAAACCAGAAAAAAGTGAAAATGTGGGAAAAAAACCATAACTAGAACTACAGAGGTTCTATGACACTCCAATGGAAAAATAACCAAATAAAAAAAGGTGGAAATGGTGAAAACAAAAGTATGGGTGGTGAAAACATGCATAACCACAGTAATCAGGGTGAAAACATGATGAAAACATGAATATGGATGATGGAAAACATGATTGTACTAGAGTAGCAATGTGATAATAGAAGGAAACATGGTAAAAACATAATGGGTAAGGTGAAAACATTGTGAAAACATTGTCATCTTCATTCATAATCATTTTGTTAACAAGGGTGATCAAGTCTTGTTACCTGAACAATTTTCATATGAAGCAAAAATTTGCTAACCACTAAATAATTATGTTACCTAAAACTTTATAGACATAGTCCCAATCATAATAATTTCATATTCTTTTGGTGGTACTGGAATGGGACAATAAAATTCTCCAATCTTGATGGTCTCAATACTTTCAATTGAATTTAAACCATATCTTCTATCAATTTTCTTGGGAAAATAAACAGTATGCTCTTTATCATTAACATTAAAAGTTACTTTGCCTTGATTGCAATCAATAACAGCCCCTGCAGTGTTAAGAAAAGGTCTCCCAAGAATAATAGACATATTATCATCTTCACGCATTTCCAACACAACAAATTCAGTTAATATCAAACAATCAGTAGCAACTTGAACAGGAATAGAAGTTGATTTATCAGCCATTTGCAAAGATATATCAATGTGTATCAATTTTACAAGAGAGAGTCTCTTATAAAGAGAGAAAGGCATAACACTAACTCCAGCTCCCAAGTCACATAAAGCAGTTCTAACATAATTTTTTTTAATAGAAAAAGGGATAGTAGGAATACCAGGATCTCCAAGCTTCTTTGGAACCTTGCCATTGAAAGAATAATTAGCAAGCATAGTGGAAATTTACTCATTAGGAATCTTCCTTTTGTTAGAGACAATATCTTTCATATATTTAGAACAAGGAGGCAGTTTAATAGCATCAGTCAAAGGGATTTGCAAAAAGTGAGGTTTAATCCACTCACAAAACTTGTTATAATGTTCCTCTTCCTTTGATTTGTGTTTTTATTAGGTAAATGCATTGATTTTTGTACCCAAGGCTCTCTTTCATTACCATGTTTATTAGCAATGAAATCCTACTTAGTATACTTTGTAGTTTTAGTTTGCTTTTCAGATTCAGCTACAGTTTCTTCTTTATCAGAAGCATCACTTTTATCATTACCACTTTTAGTTTCAGCATCAGAAATAGATATACTATTAGGATCTTTAGCAGGTTCAGGAGATTCTACAACATTTTTACGTTTCTTCTTCTTTTTCTTAGAAGGAGAACTATTCTTTGTAGGTTGCTGAGAATCTTGTTCAATTCTTTTAGGATACAAGGGGTCCTGAGTGGAAACACCACTTCCAGTAATTATTTCACAAACATGTTTATCTCTAGAAGCATTAGCTAGCATATCTTTTTGCACTTTAGTAAGTTGGTCAATTTGAGTTTGAACCATTTGAAAATGCTTAACAAGCATTTTAACATCATTAGAGGTTCTTTCAATAATACCATGCAAATTATCAATAGCTCTAGAATTTTCCATAAGGTGGTTTTGCACTCTCATATTAAAGTTGTATTGCTTAAGAACATAATTATCAAATTCATCTAAGCATTGGTCAGGTGGTTTAGAGTAAGGAATATCTCTATTATCAAAGTATTGGAGAGGGTGTACCTCAACAGTTGATGGATGAGGAATAGGCTTACATAATTCTTCTATAGGAGGTAAATTCTTCACATCTTCAGATTTAATACCCCCTCTTTAAGAGATTTCTTGGCTTCCTTCATCACATCATCATTTAATTCAATCATCCCTCTCTTCTTGGGTGTTGGTATTGGTGTTGGCTCTGGTGTAGGTGTAGGCTTAGGTATATTCCAATCATCATTATTTTTGGCTATTTTAGCCATTAATTCCTCAGCTTCTTCTGGAGTTCTTTTCCTTAAACGCAACCAACACAACTATCCAGGTATGTCCTAGATTCAACAGTTAGTCCGTTATAAAATATATCTAGGAGCTCATTTTTAGGTAATGGATATCCAGGGCTAGATCTTATGAAAGAACAAAACCTTGTCCAAGATTCAGGCAATTTTTCTCCTTCAATTTGCTCAAAGTTAAAGATGTCCTGCACAACAGCATGTTGGCCACTAGTAGGAAAATATTTTTGAATGAAAGCATTAACTAAATCCATAGGATTAGTTATAGACCCAGGTGACAGATTGTTAAACCAAGTTTTAGCTTCATCTTTCAATGAGAAAGGTAAGATCTTGGTAACAAGATAAGTACGCAACTTAGTATCATCAGAAAATAAACTACTCAAAGATGAAAGCTCATTCATGTTTTCCATAGCAATTTTGCTTCCAGTTCCAAAAAAATGGTTCCCTGTCAACAATAGATATATAAGATAAATCTAAAGAGAAATCATAATCCTTGTCTATAATGTGTATGGGAGATGTGGAAAACTTAGCATCAAGAGAAGATTTATATTTCACAGCATGTCTTGCAAGAAGACTCTTAAGAGCACTTGCACCAGTAGTAGTATGAGCTTCTTCAATAAAATCATCATTAAGTTCAATATAAGTTTCATCAAGATCATCAATAAACTTAGGTGAATTAACAGGTGTACCAATATTTTCAACTGAAAATTTAGCATTTTTAATTTGTTTGGATTTAGCAATAGTAGAATCTAGGAAAGGACCTAGAGAACCAGTATCATCAAGCCCAGTAAAAGCATCATCAAAAGTATCAGAAGCATTCTTAGACTCGGCAGAAGTAACAATACGTGTGGCATGTGGTGGAGTAAGAAGCTTGCTCATAACAGACGGTGAATCAATAGCAACAGAGGTGTTTAGAGTTGTACCTCTCCTTGTAGTGGATGGTAATATAGGAAATTTTCCATCACGAGTCTTGCCCATGATGAATGGCATTCAGCAAACAATATAACAATCATGTGAGAAAATAAATAAAGCTATGCTCTAATGACCCACAAGTATAGGGGGTGTATCGTAGTACTTTCGATAAATAAGAGTGTCGAACCCAACGAGGAGCAGAAGGTGTTGACAAGCAGTTTTGATGAAGGAATAATTGTAAATACTGAAAGATAAATTCCCCCCTCCGGTAAGAAATACTGATAAATAAGAGTGTCGAACCCTAGATGTTACAGCGTAACGGAGTGGAGCTGAGGGTGATGATGGTGGAGATGATGACGATGATGATGATGATCCCGATGAAGTCCAGCTCGATGACGGTGACGATGGCGATGATTTCCCCCCTCCGGTAAGGAATTTCCCCGGCAGATTTTTCCCTGGTAGAGAGCTTTTCTTTCTCTGTTGTTTTCCATCCCGTAGAGGCGGCGGAAAGACTCCTCGATGATTCTCTGTGTCTTAGGGTTCCCGGGGGATGAAGTACGTCGAAGGGGCTAGCCAGAGGTGGGCCAGTGCCTCCTCACCACCCCAGGCGCGGCCAGAGGTGGGCCTGCGCTTGGGCATGGTGAGGGCCCTTGGTGGCCCTCCTCGGGCTCCCCTTTTGGCTTCCTCCGTCTTCAGATGAAATAGGAACTTTTCGATGATTTCCGGGGTGCTCTGATCTTCGCAAACATGGTATCCTGACGCTCCGTTTTCAAGCAGAATTTTGACTTCGGGGTTCAACTCTCCAATTATTGGAAAACATGCAAAATAGGTGAAATAACATAAGTATCATGCTCCAATATGAAATATATCAATGAATAACATCAAATTATGATATAAAATAGTGATGCAAAATGGACGTATCAACTCCCCCCAAGCTTAGACCTCGCTTGTCCCCAAGCGAAACTGAACTCAGTAAACATGACCACTGGTTTATGGAGTGAAGAGTCGATAAATAAAATATGACAAGAAGCATCACATTTATCTATGCACCGATCATTATAGACAACAACTTCCTCTCATATAACTTAACTTGAAACGAGTAATGGGAGTGACAAACAAAGATTCAACAGAGAGGATCAAAATTGATGATGGCAAACTTCATTCTTGGTCAGAGAACATTTAATGATATCATACTTATCTTAGGTGAAGTCTTCATAACAAGGCTTATATTGTAGAGCTTAACATGTTTAATTTTAACAATCCTTTTATAGTGATTCATATATTTCAAAGTAATATTCATTCAGATAATAAAGCATGTGCTAAACATATAAGGATAGAAAACATGATTGAATAAATCAACATATAGGCGGTGAGATCACAACAACTAAAATGCTTGCTGGAGACAGAAAGGAATGGGTTTACTGACTCAACATAAAAGTAAAGGATAGGCCCTTCGCAGAGGGAAGCATGGATCACTCATGTGCTAGAGCTTTTATTTTGTAAAACCGAGGTATAAAATGGTTCACACTCCTCCCAACCTTGGGTGCCTGCGAACAATCACAAACCATGGAGGAGTGTCTAATTTTGATAGAGGTGTATGTTTATGTCAACGAATGGCAAACAGAAAATACAGTACGTCAAAAGCCAGCTAGACTTCACAAGAGCGGCTCCCATTGAAGGACGCAACTGGTATAGAAGGTCATCCCTCTTTCTCTTTTGTTTACACAATTATGCTTTGACTGATAAATCATGGGCAAAAATAGTGAAAAGAATTTGTATTATTATTTGGGGCTAGGAACCCCGCTGCCAGCTCTTCTAGCATTTGGATAAGCGGATGAAGCCACTAGTCCAGGTGTGTGAGTCCAATCAACAAGTGAGATAAAGATTCCTTATTTGCATGCTCATGAGCTAAAACAGGAACACAAAACATGGATAATTTTGAAGGTTTTAAAGGTAACACATGAGCAATTTACTTGGAGTGGCGGTGAAATACCGCATGTAGGAAGGTATGGTGGAGACAAATGGCAAGGTTTTTTGGCTCAAGGTTTGGATGCATGAGAAGCATTCCCTCTCAGTACATGGTTTTTGGCTAGCAAGGCTGGGTAGCAAGCATAAGAGTTAAGGGCAAACAAACAAATATACATATGATGAAACCAATCATGCAATCTTCATTGAAAGCCCAAGCGATCTTAACTTGTGAATACTAAGAATAGGAAAATTCCTCTTTCTTATACTAGCATCTCAAAATATTATTTCTACTGACCCAAGCTAAGTTTGCCAAAACCAGCTAGATTAACTTGATGATCTCCAGAGTGACACCAAATACTAACAATAAGTTCAACCATATGACAGAAATTGAAAACTAAAATAAGGTGTACAGAAAGTAAATGATAAAACTTCTCATTAATATTTCAAACCGGCAACTCACACCAACGGATACAACGATAACCAACTAAAGAGAGATACTTCCATACTGCAAACCATCCTATATGATAACTTCTCTACTCATGATATGACTCTACTGAAAGGTAAAAAGATTAAAGATAGTGATGTGATACCGCAGCACTCTCCCCAAGCTTGGAACAAGCCAAGGGGATGCCAATACCAATGATGAATTAATTCTTCGGTGGTGGTGGTGAATCCTTCTCGATCAGCTAATCAATTGATTTCTTCAGATCTTCAATTGCGAACATAAGCATACGCATCACCTCCGTATTGTGATCAATACGGGTTACATGCCTGTTAGACTATGAATCCCAGCCACCAAGATTTTCCCCCGCTATACCTTAGGTTGAAAGCTTCCTTCTTCTGCACGGTTAGAACGATCCATATCCCAGAAAAAAGGCAAATCTGCCTCGGGTACCCTCCTAGATTGATACTCATGAATTAAAGTACGGAAAGGTTTCTTTATGCCTGAAAGGGGTGTCCTCGAAGTTAAGCAGTGATGTGGGGCCTTCCCTCCAGTGCTCATCCTCGTCGTTTGCTTGCGAGGTTTTGCAACCACTCCAATGCTTGCGATGGTGGCGCGTGGATGCACACGTGGGTTTTCTTCTACATCTCCTTCAACTCCACTCTCGATCTCCTCCTCCGGCTCCGGGTCTTGGAGATCATCTTCCTTCGGTCCCTCCCCCTTGTTGTTGTTGGCGGAGACCATGATGCTTCTTGAACTGAAAACAGATCCTGGCAGAAACAGCTCGAAACAGAAACATGACGAGAAAACGATATACGGACCTCGGGGGGTGATACGTCATAAACGTATTTGTCGCACCCGGACTTCTAGGGGATACTCACAGTCCGTTAAACAGTAGATAAATGGCTTACGGGGCATACCGGCACCCGCATCTCAATATGAGCAGGCCAACACGTGAACGTGTGACAACCATTATCTTACTATTCATCGTCTGCGCAAACCATCCCATAGAAATCCAGATACTTCCGTCGACGTACTTCAAACATACACACATGGTACGCCAACGGCATTGGAACAATTGATATCACAACAGATCTCTACGACACAAAAGATTGAAATAAGTTGCAAATAGCTCTCATTAGAGCAGAGATAGCAAATACAATCATCCAGAGGACACATGTCCCAACAATACATCAGTACATCACAACGGAAGCATTCAACAGGTCTGAGTACAGACAAGAACCAAATAGGCCTAAGAGGCCAGAAACGAAAAGACGGAGCCCATCCACGAAGTCTCGGATCCTGCCCGGGTCCGCTATCTACTCGTCAGCAGTCTCGTCATACTCCACGTAGTAGCCACCATGTAGATCCTCGGAAACGTCGTCTGCGTAAAACCACAGCCCCAAAGGGGTCAGTACACCAACGTACTGGCAAGCAAGACTCACAGTTCACCAAAGTGTAACCCGTCAACACCAAGCACAGATGCTTTGGGTTCAACGGAAGGAAGGGGATATAAAGGATGCTGCAACTGGCTGCTCTACACAACTACAGAAACATACTACAACTGCCGGCTAACAGAAAGGAGATAAGATCGAGGATTGTAACCAACTGAAAGATAACTTCAAACAAACCCATCCTGGATCTCGCCCCTTATCCAAAGAAGCAATCCGAGGATAACTCACACAGTTGAATTAATGGTGGTTCATATTATTGTGTCAATAAGCCTATTACTAGTCAAGTTGTTAATCATTGGGTGTAAGGTTGTTAATCATTAGGTTTAAGTTGTCCTGAGTACTTGTTAGCCAGTACTTTCACCAAGTAATCCATAACCGCGGAAAACACGGCTTCTCGAGAAGATTATCCCTGCAGGGTTGCACCAATTTGGCCGTACACGCATGAATAACCCGCCAGATGGAAAGGCCCTTCCACCAAGCGGGGCACTCAACACAACTCAACTCTTCTTCGCATCAAGCCCAAAGAACCTTGGGCGCAAGGCTAATCAAGCCCCGAAGAAAAGGGACCCTCATAGCACTCTAAGACCGTGTCCCCCTATATGCCGACTACAAAAGTTCCACCCTGGCCTGGGCTCGCAAAAACATGCATGCGGCAAATGGAAAACACGAACTAAATGAGGCGATTTGGACGAGATGTGAATCGAATCAAATTGAGGGGGGCGCCCATACTCGCTTCCCACATGCGGTTAGTGCGCTCATCATGGATCAGTAGACAAGACCCTTTCCCTATTAGGGTCGACACTAGCAGGCCTCAAAACCACAAAGGGCCTCCTGCCGGTGCCTTATCATCAAATTAATTATTTAACAATAACATTAGCATGATTGATTGATTAAACATCGAGCCCCCAGAACATAATGAAGTAGTAACAGAAAGTAACGGGTAACAGACTCCAGCAAAACAACCTAAGCATGCTAGTAAGACACGGGCTCAAGCAATGGTTATAGGTGTGGAGGTGAGGCAATATCAGGGTTAAAGGATACATGTGATAGGTTCGCAACATAAACAACTACTACTAAGGCTAGCAGAAAAGAACAACGGAAAGTATCGGTAACCAATGTTGAAAGGAACACAGTGGTTCATGTGAGTGATAACTTGCCTGCAAACCCAGTAGCCTGGTACTGAGCTAAATCCTTAGAAGGGGTGTCGTAAGTATCGTCGGTCTCAACGTCGTCGTATATCCGGGAAGAAGCAAACAAACATTGCAGAAAGATAAACAATCAATATAATGGCATAGGTGCACAAACATGGGATGATGCATGTCATGTTAATAGATGCATCAGAATGAACTACTTGACAAGATCACACAATTTAATTGGACCCATATGCAATTGGATTGCATATGGAAAAGATCCATTGAAATAAGTGGAAACAAATGATTTACAATTAATTATTATGTGAGAGTTGTTAGCATGATGCATGCATGATGATAACAACAAAATAACAACAAATAACAATGATAGATGCAAGTGAAAAAGGATTGGAACAAGTTTTGGAAATCATTGATTAAGTTTGGAAAGTTTGGTTACTTAAAACATGTCACACAAGTAATTGTTGTTTTCAACAAGTTAAAGTGTTCAAAACAGATAACAAAGTTTATATTTGAAAAGAACACAAGATTTTAGTTGGAATACATGTTTCACTTATTGAAAAAGGATTTCAAATAAATTATTTAGGAATTAAACAAGTTAAACAAGAATTAAATTGGAATTAATTCAAGTGTGGATGTTAATTGAATTTTATTTGATCAAAACATTAAACCAAGTTCATATTTGAAAAGGTTATGCTTTGAGGGTTTGAAAACATATTTTATATGTCCCAAAAGAATTTGATTTGATCAGTTATAAATCTAGCAATATTAAATGAATTAAACAAGGTTTAAAATAGTTAACCAATTTTAATTATTCACAACATGAAACAAATTTTATATTTGAAAAGGTGGTTTAATTTTGTATGGAAAACATATCTCATTTGTGGAAATTGGATCTAAAATGAGCAAGGTATTATTTTGGCAATTTTAAATGCAATAATTAAGAAACAGTTGTTTTCAGCAATTTAAATTATTCAAAACAGTAAACAAAAATTATATTTGAAAAGGTTATGCAAAATGGTATGGAAAACATATTTTATTTGCCTTATTTGGAATTAGTATGAATTAATTATTGATTTTAGCAAATTGCAATTGATTTGTTTGAATTCAAATTTAAATTGCATTTTGGAATTTCAAAACAGTGAACAAATGGTACCATTAGATAGAAAATTTTATTTAGAGAAATAAACATATTCAGAGTTTTTGATTTGGAGTCATATTTTAAAAGTTATTAACAGATTAAAACAGGGGACCAATTTGTTATTTTTAGGGACTTAGTGTTAAAAGGAATGTGCAGAAAAACAATTGTTACCGCGTACTACTCTACCCACAGTCACTGCCCGTGGGCCACTGGCCAGCGTGGCACGGCTAGGAGGTGAGGTGGCACAGGGGGTCTATGGCTGGTGGGGTCGCGCACACGGGATAAATCCCGAAAAAAGGGTGCAGCACCGGGGATTCGAACCCGGGCGCCTGCGCTAGCACGCACGGGGCGTTGGCCATCTGGGCTGTGAAGCGTTTCGTGAGTGGTTCAGTGCAGGTGACCAGTTGAGGTGTGATTTCCGTCAGTTTAACTGACTGACGAACTGAACAATGGTTCTGTTTCTGAACGTGGAACGACAGAGACGGACATGGCGGCAGAGGTCGCGACCAACTGCGACTAGATGGACCAGGGCGTCACCTCGCGTGGTCGACACGGAACGGAGAAGCTCGTGCGGGTGGGGATCGGTGCAGGGGTGGAAAGGAGAGGGAAGGAGGGATGCGGGGATGGCTCACCTGAGCTGATCGCGGAACAGGAGGCGTGGATGGTGGCGTCGGATGTCCGGCGACAGGGAGTTATCACCGATGGCGCCGTCGACTCGGCCAACCTCCCGCCTCCCAGCCTTCACCAATCGTGACGAGCACGAGGGCGTGGTTCCATTTCTCTCACCAGAAGGGCCCCGAGGTGGCTGTGGCGATGGGGAGGTGGCGGGGAACAGAGGTGAGCTCACAGCGGTTTCAATGGAGGTGCGGTGCAGGGTTTCTCAGAGGCAGAAAGGAGCTCGGGGAAAAAGGAAGGGGGGGACGGCGGCGCTAGGTCTAGGGTAGAGGGGAAGGCTAGGCAGAGGGGGGAGGCCAGCTTTATGGAGGTGGGGATGGAGCGGTGGCCGTCTGTTACCTGCAATGTCGACGTGTACCTGTTCGATGTACTGCCGTACGAGGAAGAAAGGTAGATGGGCCTAGGTGGTGAATTAGATGGGCTGGGGAGGGGGAAAAGAAAAGGATGGGCCATGCCCCTCTCCCTTGTGGTTTTAATTATTTGTTCTTATTTATTTTTTTTTGCATAGAATCAAATGGAAGAAAAGGATGGGGTTATGAGTTGCTAAAATTTTTGGGAAAATTCAGGTGCATTTGTTAGTCCAATATCTACCCTTGACAACTTAAGTTCTTTGAAAAATTCAAACTATTTGCTGTTTTGTCAATTGGTTGGAATTTAAATAATTTGCAACTTAATTGATTAATAAAGAAGCAACAAAACTAATAGGGTGAACCCTATTAATTAAATTAGGACAATGAGTTGATTTGTTTTGGTGATTTTTATAATTTGAAATTGGGTGCTGTTTAAATGTTTCTGATTTGAATTTGAGTTTGGATTGTAATTTAGAATTGTTTGATTGAACTAAAACCACCATTTTATTAGTTGATCAAACATGGAATATATGGAAACAATAGATTAGATTGTTTTGGTAATTTTCATAACTTTCCAATTGGGTGTTGTTTATACAATGTATTGAATTTTTGAATGTGATTTTGGAACAATTGATTGATTAAAACCATTAACTTAACAAGTGAGCATTATGGAATAAAATGAAAGCAATTTGGTTGTTTTTTATTTGAACTCTCACTTTGGAAATTGTAACATCACAAGGATGAAACAAAGGGTTTGAAATTTGAGTTGAAATTCAAATAGAAAACAAAGGAAAACAAAGGAAAACAGTTGGAAAACAAATGAAAACAGAGGAAAACAAATGGAAAACAAACAAAACAATTGCAATCAACATGATGCCATGATGCAAAACATAAAATAACAGGGAGCAAACATTCTAATGGCTATTTTTCAGACTTGGGATGTTACAAAACGCCCCCCCCTGAAGGAATCACGCCCCGAGATTCCTACTGAGAAAAGAAAATGTCCGGAAACTTCTTGGGAAGATCCTCTTGAGTTGTGTCACGTGAAACACATCGTGCACCTTGGATAGACGTCAGGGAATTTGCAAACCACCGGAACATTTTCAAGTAAACGGAGAGGTTTTGTATTGAGGGTGTATAGTTGGACAGAATTTGATTCATTTGGAGAATAGACTATCTGTAATGTGGTGATTCAGGAATGCTTCCTCGAAACAACCCCAGGTGATAGGGATGCTAGCTCTCATAGCCTGGAATCAACAACAACAACAACCTTTCTGGCCAGATAGACTTGATATTTGGGTAGTTTTGATTAGACGCCGGTAGAAGAACTGAAATGGAAAACAACAACAAGATTTCAACAGACGAAAAGTTTGTTGAGAAGAACAGGATATCAACATCGGGGAAAACGAGAACAAAACTCCTAAGGTACTACGGAAAAACCCATCCGGGCTTCTAGAGGATCAATATCTACTGCTTAAGGAATAGAGGATCTGCTTCCGGGGCTTACACGCCTCCGTTCTCAATCATGAGTAGGCAACATGATAAATCATGTCACAACCACCTCCATTCCTATGGTCTAGTAGATATAACCATCCTAGAGAAACCAGAATACGTGAAATCCTAACTTGAAAGTTTAGATGAGAAGGGAAAACAACGTTGCACTTCCTTACCAGAAAAGGGAGGGTGGGTGGGGAAAGAAGAAAAAGAACAGAATTCCTACTCTCACGTTTCATTTTTCCTATATAGCTACAAAATAGTTTCTAGACTCAACTGCGACCAGTAAAAAGGGATCCTACAGGCAGACAAGCTCTGATACCATTTGTCGCACCCGGACTTCTAGGGGATACTCACAGTCCGTTAAACAGTAGATAAATGGCTTACGGGGCATACCGGCACCCGCATCTCAATATGAGCAGGCCAACACGTGAACGTGTGACAACCATTATCTTACTATTCATCGTCTGCGCAAACCATCCCATAGAAATCCAGATACTTCCGTCGACGTACTTCAAACATACACACATGGTACGCCAACGGCATTGGAACAATTGATATCACAACAGATCTCTACGACACAAAAGATTGAAATAAGTTGCAAATAGCTCTCATTAGAGCAGAGATAGCAAATACAATCATCCAGAGGACACATGTCCCAACAATACATCAGTACATCACAGCGGAAGCATTCAACAGGTCTGAGTACAGACAAGAACCAAATAGGCCTAAGAGGCCGGAAACGAAAAGACGGAGCCCATCCACGAAGTCTCGGATCCTGCCCGGGTCCGCTATCTACTCGTCAGCAGTCTCGTCATACTCCACGTAGTAGCCACCATGTAGATCCTCGGAAACGTCGTCTGCGTAAAACCACAGCCCCAAAGGGGTCAGTACACCAACGTACTGGCAAGCAAGACTCACAGTTCACCAAAGTGTAACCCGTCAACACCAAGCACAGATGCTTTGGGTTCAACGGAAGGAAGGGGATATAAAGGATGCTGCAACTGGCTGCTCTACACAACTACAGAAACATACTACAACTGCCGGCTAACAGGAAGGAGATAAGATCGAGGATTGTAACCAACTGAAAGATAACTTCAAACAAACCCATCCTGGATCTCGCCCCTTATCCAAAGAAGCAATCCGAGGATAACTCACACAGTTGAATTAATGGTGGTTCATATTATTGTGTCAATAAGCCTATTACTAGTCAAGTTGTTAATCATTGGGTGTAAGGTTGTTAATCATTAGGTTTAAGTTGTCCTGAGTACTTGTTAGCCAGTACTTTCACCAAGTAATCCATAACCGCGGAAAACACGGCTTCTCGAGAAGATTATCCCTGCAGGGTTGCACCAATTTGGCCGTACACGCATGAATAACCCGCCAGATGGAAAGGCCCTTCCACCAAGCGGGGCACTCAACACAACTCAACTCTTCTTCGCATCAAGCCCAAAGAACCTTGGGCGCACGGCTAATCAAGCCCCGAAGAAAAGGGACCCTCATAGCACTCTAAGACCGTGTCCCCCTATATGCCGACTACAAAAGTTCCACCCTGGCCTGGGCTCGCAAAAACATGCATGCGGCAAATGGAAAACACGAACTAAATGAGGCGATTTGGACGAGATGTGAATCGAATCAAATTGAGGGGGGCGCCCATACTCGCTTCCCACATGCGGTTAGTGCGCTCATCATGGATCAGTAGACAAGACCCTTTCCCTATTAGGGTCGACACTAGCAGGCCTCAAAACCACAAAGGGCCTCCTGCCGGTGCCTTATCATCAAATTAATTATTTAACAATAACATTAGCATGATTGATTGATTAAACATCGAGCCCCCAGAACATAATGAAGTAGTAACATAAAGTAACGGGTAACAGACTCGAGCAAAACAACCTAAGCATGCTAGTAAGACACGGGCTCAAGCAATGGTTATAGGTGTGGAGGTGAGGCAATATCAGGGTTAAAGGATACATGTGATAGGTTCGCAACAGAAACAACTACTACTAAGGCTAGCAGAAAAGAACAACGGAAAGTATCGGTAACCAATGTTGAAAGGAACACATTGGTTCATGTGAGTGATAACTTGCCTGCAAACCCAGTAGCCTGGTACTGAGCTAAATCCTTAGAAGGGGTGTCGTAAGTATCGTCGGTCTCAACGTCGTCGTATATCCGGGAAGAAGCAAACAAACATTGCAGAAAGATAAACAATCAATATAATGGCATAGGTGCACAAACATGGGATGATGCATGTCATGTTAATAGATGCATCAGAATAAACTACTTGACAATATCACACAATTTAATTGGACCCATATGCAATTGGATTGCATATGGAAAAGATCCATTGAAATAAGTGGAAACAAATGATTTACAATTAATTATTATGTGAGAGTTGTTAGCATGATGCATGCATGATGATAACAACAAAATAACAACAAATAACAATGATAGATGCAAGTGAAAAAGGATTGGAACAAGTTTTGGAAATCATTGATTAAGTTTGGAAAGTTTGGTTACTTAAAACATGTCACACAAGTAATTGTTGTTTTCAACAAGTTAAAGTGTTCAAAACATATAACAAAGTTTATATTTTAAAAGAACACAAGATTTTAGTTGGAATACATGTTTCACTTATTGAAAAAGGATTTCAAATAAATTATTTAGGAATTAAACAAGTTAAACAAGAATTAAATTGGAATTAATTCAAGTGTGGATGTTAATTGAATTTTATTTGATCAAAACATTAAACCAAGTTCATATTTGAAAAGGTTATGCTTTGAGGGTTTGAAAACATATTTTATATGTCCCAAAAGAATTTGATTTGATCAGTTATAAATCTAGCAATATTAAATGAATTAAACAAGGTTTAAAATAGTTAACCAGTTTTAATTATTCACAACATGAAACAAATTTTATATTTGAAAAGGTGGTTTAATTTTGTATGGAAAACATATCTCATTTGTGGAAATTGGATCTAAAATGAGCAAGGTATTATTTTGGCAATTTTAAATGCAATAATTAAGAAACAGTTGTTTTCAGCAATTTAAATTATTCAAAACAGTAAAAAAAAATTATATTTGAAAAGGTTATGCAAAATGGTATGGAAAACATATTTTATTTGCCTTATTTGGAATTAGTATGAATTAATTATTGATTTTAGCAAATTGCAATTGATTTGTTTGAATTCAAATTTAAATTGCATTTTGGAATTTCAAAACAGTGAACAAATGGTACCATTAGATAGACAATTTTATTTAGAGAAATAAACATATTCAGAGTTTTTGATTTGGAGTCATATTTTAAAAGTTATTAACAGATTAAAACAGGGGACCAATTTGTTATTTTTAGGGACTTAGTGTTAAAAGGAATGTGCAGAAAAACAATTGTTACCGCGTACTACTCTACCCACAGTCACTGCCCGTGGGCCACTGGCCAGCGTGGCACGGCTAGGAGGTGAGGTGGCACAGGGGGTCTATGGCTGGTGGGGTCGCGCACACGGGATAAATCCCGAAAAAAGGGTGCAGCACCGGGGATTCGAACCCGGGCGCCTGCGCTAGCGCGCACGGGGCGTTGGCCATCTGGGCTGTGAAGCGTTTCGTGAGTGGTTCAGTGCAGGTGACCAGTTGAGGTGTGATTTCCGTCAGTTTAACTGACTGACGAACTGAACAATGGTTCTGTTTCTGAACGTGGAACGACAGAGACGGACATGGCGGCAGAGGTCGCGACCAACTGCGACTAGATGGACCAGGGCGTCACCTCGCGTGGTCGACACGGAACGGAGAAGCTCGTGCGGGTGGGGATCGGTGCAGGGGCGGAAAGGAGAGGGAAGGAGGGATGCGGGGATGGCTCACCTGAGCTGATCGCGGAACAGGAGGCGTGGATGGTGGCGTCGGATGTCCGCCGACAGGGAGTTATCACCGATGGCGCCGTCGACTCGGCCAACCTCCCGCCTCCCAGCCTTCACCAATCGTGACGAGAACGAGGGCGTGGTTCCATTTCTCTCACTAGAAGGGCCCCGAGGTGGCTGTGGCGATGGGGAGGTGGCGGGGAACAGAGGTGAGCTCACAGCGGTTTCAATGGAGGTGCAGTGCAGGGTTTCTCAGAGGCAGAAAGGAGCTCGGGGAAAAAGTAAGGGGGGGACGGCGGCGCTAGGTCTAGGGTAGAGGGGAAGGCTAGGCAGAGGGGGGGAGGCCAGCTTTATGGAGGTGGGGATGGAGCGGTGGCCGTCTGTTACCTGCAATGTCGACGTGTACCTGTTCGATGTACTGCCGTACGAGGAAGAAAGGTAGATGGGCCTAGGTGGTGAATTAGATGGGCTGGGGAGGGGGAAAAGAAAAGGATGGGCCATGCCCCTCTCCCTTGTGGTTTTAATTATTTGTTCTTATTTATTTTTTTTGCATAGAATCAAATGGAAGAAAAGGATGGGGTTATGAGTTGCTAAAAATTTTGGGAAAATTCAGGTGCATTTGTTAGTCCAATATCTACCCTTGACAACTTAAGTTCTTTGAAAAATTCAAACTATTTGCTGTTTTGTCAATTGGTTGGAATTTAAATAATTTGCAACTTAATTGATTAATAAAGAAGCAACAAAACTAATAGGGTGAACCCTATTAATTAAATTAGGACAATGAGTTGATTTGTTTTGGTGATTTTTATAATTTGAAATTGGGTGCTGTTTAAATGTTTCTGATTTGAATTTGAGTTTGGATTGTAATTTAGAATTGTTTGATTGAACTAAAACCACCATTTTATTAGTTGATCAAACATGGAATATATGGAAACAATAGATTAGATTGTTTTGGTAATTTTCATAACTTTCCAATTGGGTGTTGTTTATACAATGTATTGAATTTTTGAATGTGATTTTGGAACAATTGATTGATTAAAACCATTAACTTAACAAGTGAGCATTATGGAATAAAATGAAAGCAATTTGGTTGTTTTTTATTTGAACTCTCACTTTGGAAATTGTAACATCACAAGGATGAAACAAAGGGTTTGAAATTTGAGTTGAAATTCAAATAGAAAACAAAGGAAAACAAAGGAAAACAGTTGGAAAACAAATGAAAACAGAGGAAAACAAATGGAAAACAAACAAAACAATTGCAATCAACATGATGCCATGATGCAAAACATAAAATAACAGGGAGCAAACATTCTAATGGCTATTTTTCAGACTTGGGATGTTACAGTGTCCCTAATTTCTGATTGCTACATGTTTTCTCCCTTCTTTATGTCATTTTTATCGATTTTCTAGACTAACCTATTAACAAGATGCTACAGAGCCAGTTCCCTGTTTTCTACTGTTTTTTTAGTTTTAGAAAAGTTGTTCTGGAAATATTCTTGAAATTGGAAAATTCGAAGCCCGGAAGTACTATTTTCCCCGGAAGCATGCAGAAGACAGAAGAGGAGCCGGAGAGGGGCAGCAGGGGGCCGCACCATAGGGTGGCGCGGCCCCCTGGCCACGCCAGCTATGGGTGTTTGACCCCCTGGCTTCCACCGCCTTCACCCTTTTGCCTATTTAAGCCCCCCGGATGGAAAACCCTAAACACCTGATCAAAATCCCCGAAAAAGTTCCGCAGCCGCCGTCACCGTCAACCCCAGATCAGGGGGATCTGAAGCTGTTTCCGGCACCCTGCCGGAGAGGAGATCATTACCGGAGGCCTCTTCATCACCATGCCTGCCTCCGGAGTGATGCGTGAGTAGTTCATCCTTGGACTACGGGTACGTAGCTGTACCTAGATGGTTGTCTTCTCCTCTTATGCCTCCATGTTTAGATCTCGTGAGTTGCCTATCGTGATCGAGATTGATCTTATGTAATTCTCTGTGCTTAGTTTGCTGGGATCCGATAAATGTTGACCTTATGCCAAGTTGATTATAGTCTTTATTTGCATATGTTATTTGTGATCTTCCATGATCTCCGTTGCTAGTGGTTATTCTGGCCATGTAATTGTTAGTGACTCCAAGAGGGAGTATTTATGCTCGATAGTGGGTTCATGCCTCCTTGTTGCCTTGCTCGAGTGACAGAAACATGAAGGGGAGGATGTGTTGTTTCCATTAGGGAGAAAACTGCGGTGAGAGTGCCCGCGTGCATAATCATTTCTTACATTACACACTTTGTTTTATGCAATTATCTGTTGCTTGCAACTTAATACGTGAAGGGGTTCAGATGATAACCTAATGGTGGATTATTAGTCATAGATGCAGATGGATGTCGGTCTATGTATCTTGTTGTAATGCCCGCACTAAATATCATAGTAATCTTCATGTCATATTGTGAACTACGGTGCAACCTCTATTTGTCAATTGCCCAGCTGTAACTTGTTCACCCAGCATGCTATCTTTTATGGAGAGACACCACTAGTGAAACTACGAACCCCGGTCCATTTTTCCACACTGTTAAACAACCCACAACAATTTCCTGCTTTCTTTACTTTATGCAAGCATACACTATTTTTCCACACTATACGTCTAATATTTGTTTTCAGCAAGACCGGTGAGATTGACAACCTCACTGTACTGTTGGGGAAAAGTATTTTGATTGTGTTGTGTACAGGTTCCACGTTGTTGCTGACACCGGTGAAGCGCCAGCACCACCGTCAGTGGCATCAACCTTCCAAAGATTCTCTTTCTCCTACTGGATTGATAACCATGGTTCTTAACTAAGGGGAAAACTCTTACCTCTGTGCTCATCACACCTTCCTCTTGGGGTTCCCAACAACGCAGAGAAAATATTTAACTCTGCCAGCAATCAAGGAATTTTCTAGCGCTGTTGCCGGGGAGAAGGAAGTCTTCTGGCAAGGGGAGTCTCTCACTCTCAATCTCTTTATTTTGTTTTTTGTCTTGTTTTTATTTTTGTCTTGTTTTATTTCTCTATATCAAAAACACAAAAAATTAGTTTATTTCTCTATATTGAAAACACAAAAAATTAGTTTACTTCATAGCTGTTATTTATTTGCTTGCTTTTATTCTTCTAAAATGAGTTCCTCTGAGAATACCAAGTTCTGTGACTTTACTAGCACAGACAACAATGATTTTATTTGCACACCTAATGCTCCACCTGCTCCTACTACTGCTTTCAATGAGATTAAACCTGCTTTATTAAATCTTGTGATGAAAGAGCAATTTTCTGGTATTAGTACCGATGATGCTGCTGCTCACCTTAATAATTTTGTTGAACTATGTGAGATGCAAAAATATAAAGATGTGGATGGAGATATTATTAAAATGAAATTATTCCTTTCTCTTTGAGAGGAAGAGCTAAAGAATGGTTGCTATCTTTGCCTAGAAATAGTATTGATTCATGGACTAAGTGTAAAGATGCTTTCATTGGAAAATATTATACTCCTGCTAAGATTATATCCCTGAGAAGTGACATAATGAATTTTAAGCAATTTTATAATGAACATGTTGCTAAAGTATGGGAAAGAATGAAAACTATGGTGAAGAATTGTCCCACTCATGGACTGGCTACTTGGATGATTATACAAACCTTTGATGCAGGGATGTATTTCCCTCAAGGAACCTATTGGATTCAGCTGCTGGAGGTACCTTTATGTCCATCACTTTGGGAAATGCAACAAAGCTTCCTGATGATATGATGATAAATTATTCAGAGTGGCACACTGAGAGAGCTCCACAAGGTAAGAAGGTAAATTATGTTGAGGAAACCTCCTCTTTATGTGAAAGGCTTGATGCTATTATGTCTATGCTTGTTAATGGTAAAGCTCAAGTTGATCCTAATAATGTTCCTTTAGCTTCTTTGGTTGCTCAAGAAGAGCAAGTTGATGTAAACTTTATTAGAAATTATAATTTTAACAATAATGCTTATAAAAATAATTTGGTGGAAAAATTATAAGCCCTATCCTTCTAATAATGGTTATGGTAATTCTTATGGCAACTCCTACAATAACAATAAAAGCTCTACCTCTGATCTTGAAAACATGCTTAGAGAATTTATTAGCACGCAAACTGCTTTTAATAAATTTGTTGAGGAAAAGCTTGGTAAAATAGATGTTCTTGCCTCTAAAGTTGATAGCCTTGCTATTGATGTTGATTTTCTAAAACTGAAGGTTTTGCCACAAGATGTTAAACAAAATATAACTTTTAATGCCATCCAAGTTCAAATAGACAATAATGTTAGATTGATGGCTGAATTACGTGTTAGGTGGGAAAGAGAAGCTGAACTAGCTAAAAAGAATAATATTGCTAGAGTTTGTACTATCACAACCACTAGTAAAACTGAAGTTCCAAGTGTTAGTAAACCTCCTACTATCAACGGTAAGGTATTTGGTGTTAATAAAGTCCCTACTCCTTTGGCGAAACATGCTAATTTGCCTCAAACTGCTGAAACTACTTCTGATAAAAGTGCTGAAATTTTTAGAAATGTGGGAGATAATGGTTCCATTACTTTTGATGATAATGATATTGATTTTTATGATTGCAACATCTCTGAAGTTATTATGTTTCTACAAAATCTTGCTAGAAGTCCCAATGCTAGTGCCATGAATATGACCTTTACTAAACATATTACAAATGCTCTAATGAAAGTTAGGGAAGAAAAGTTGAAAGTTGAGACCTCTATCCTTAAAAAATTAAATGATGGTTGGGATCCTATCATTAAGATAAAATTAAATGATTTTTATTGCAATTATTTGTGCGATCTTGGTGCTCGTATCTCTGTTATGCCTCAAAAGCTTTATAATATGCTCAATTTACCACCGTTTGGAACACTGTTATTTGGATGATCATCTTGCTGATAATGCTAAGAAGAAACCTCTTGGTAGAATTGATGATGTTCTTATCATGGTTAATTATAACATTGCCCCTGTTGATTTTGTTGTTATGAACATTGAATGCAATGCTTCTTGCCCTATTGTTTTGGGAAGACCTTTTCTTAGAACTGTTGGTGCTATCATTGATATGAAAGAGGGGAGTATTAAACATCAACTTCCCCTCAAGAAAGGTTTGGAACACTTTCCTAGAAATAAGATGAAGCTACCATTTGACTCTATTATTATAGTAAAATATGATGTTGATGCTTCTTCACTTGAAAATACTTGAGTTGATTTTTCTATGCCTAGCTGAAATGCTTTAAAGAAAAGCGCTACCGGGAGACAACCCGTTTTATTTCTCTGTTTTCTTTCAGTTTTCCTTTGTTTTCTTTGGTGTGCTTGCACCTGGTCGTTTTCTATTTCCTTAGAAACCCTGCTGTATCTTTTCTTTTGAGGTTTTGTGGAGCCAAGTAAAGCCACTAGTGGAAAGTTGAGCCTATATTTCGGATTTCTTTGGAGGAAACAGATTTCTGTTGTCCACTGTAAATTCCGTTAAAAATCACAGAAAATTCAAAATGACCTGAGCTTTTTTATGCTTAATCCTGAGTTATATACGCAACCTTTCTTAGAATACCACTTTTTGATTTGAGCAACATAAGATATTTGAAAAAAATCGATCTTTACCTGATGTTCTGTTTTTGACAGATTTCTGCCATTTATCGCATTTGCATCTTAATCTCTTTCTTTTTGTGTTATTTTGAGAAAAAGAGTTTTGAAAGAAGTTGTGACAGTAGCTAATGTGTTTTTGAGTGTTAGAATTGTGTTTAAACTGAACCATGTGGATTTATTATTGCAATTGCACTAATGTTGCTAATGAAGATTGTGAGAATTTTGATGTGAAGGAAGTCTTCAAGGGTCAAGAGAAGAGGACGATATGATGTGATCAATAAGAGTGAAAATACTAAGCTTTGGTATGCCCCGGTGGTACATCCAAGCAAATTCCAAGAATACTCAAGCTTCTAAGCTTGGGGATGCCCAAGGCATCCCCTTCTTCATCAACAAATTATCAGGTCACTTCTAGTGAAACTATATTTTTATTTGGTCGCATCTTATGTGCTTTACTTGGAGCGTCTTTTATTTTTGTTTTCAGTTTCATTTTTCTTTTGCTTTCATTTTGTTTTTAATTTCATAATAATCTTGGTTGGACCCCGGCATTCTTTTATTGGAGAGTGACACGCTCCGCTTTTTCTTGAGAATACGGTGTATTCTTAGTCTCTGTTTGACTGTTGCATTTTTTTCAGCTCCTGTTTTGCATGCATTTCTTGTTAGAGCTGTTAGTTTTAGTAGTATTATTTGAATACTCTCATTATTTCTTGATGTATCATAAATATTATTTTTGTTAAAGCATGTTTTGTATGGTGCTTGTTGGGAGAAACAAAAGAAAATTGCTGCTTGAAGTAGAATTTATAACAGTACTAGTAGAAGCTTGTATATTCTGTGGCTAGGAATTTTTCATGCCATGCTAAATGTTATTTTAGTTTTAAATCCTTGTGGTTATTGAGTATCATGATTAGCCTCAAATAGCTGAGAGTGTTTAATATGTATTGACAGATTCATGAGTTGTTCTTGTCATAGTAAAGCATCAATATATGGTATTCTCTTTTGAATGTTTTATTTCGTTGACTTGGCGCATGCTCACACCATGTTTATGACTACAAAACAGTTACGAATAGCCTCCATGACCACTTAGTTTTTGAACGTGTGATACTGCTTATGTTTTAATTAATGATGCTTATGTCGCTATGCATGATTATGGCTCTTATGCTCTCTTGATTTGTCGCTCCCAGTCTTTTGTTAGCCTCCACCTGTACTGAGTATGAGCTCTACTCGTGCATCCAAACTCCCTTAAGCCAAAGTTTTCCCATTGTGTCCACCATACCTACCTACATGTGGTATTGAACTGCCATTCCAAACTAAATTGCTCATGTGTTACCTTTAAAACCTTCAAAATTACTCCTGCTTTATGTTCCTGTTTTTGCTCATGAGGACGTCAATAGAGAATCTTTATTTCACTTGTTGATTGGATTTCACACCATGGAATAGTGGCTTCATCCGCTTATCCAAATGATAGAAGAGCTGGCAGCGGGGTACCCAGCCCCAAATTAATGCATACAAATTCTCTTAACTATATTTGCCCCTGATTTATCAGTCAAAGCATAATTGTGTAAACAAAAGAGAAAGAGGGATGACCTTCTATACCAGTTGCGTCCTTCACCATGGGAGCCGCTCTTGTGAATCCAGTTTACTTGTGACGTACTGTATTTTTTGTTTACTATTCATTGACATTAGCATACATCTCCCAAAATATAGACATTCCTCCACAAATGTCAAACTTTTAATACCTTTGTTTAATAAAATAAAAGCTCTAGCACATGGGTGATCCTTGGTTCCCTCTGCGAAGGTCCTTTCTTTTACTTTTATGTTGAGTCTCCATCTTCTAACTTTATGCACAGTTCAGAGAGCATTTTTGCCATTCTGAGTTCTATGTGCATTTGTCCCATAAGCATCAATAATTACTTCATGATGTGTTATTATTTGTTCTTAAATTATTTGTTCTAGTCTTCCTCTTGAACTTTGAAGGTGTCCTGGCATTTATGTTTTGCCCCACTCTTAAAGACTATGGAAATATCACTTTGCCATGCTTTCTCTATACCTGAAACAAACGTTTACCTTTCTTTGCATTATTATTCATGATCCTTTATTTGAGTTACTTTTCGTGATGCAAAGTAATTGCTATGCTTTATTATTAAAGTTTTATTTATCATGCATGTGTTTAATGTCTTATGATCTCAGCGTGCATATGCTTTTACATTAGATTGATCAAGTTTGTGTTAGTAGCATGTCACCTCAGAAATTATTGTTTTATCGTTTACCTACTCGAGGACGAGTAGGAACTAAGCTTGGGGATGCTTGATACGTCATAAACGTATCCCTAATTTCTGATTCTCCATGATAATATTTTGCCAATTGCTACATGTTTTGTCCCTTGTTTATGTCATTTTTATCGATTTTCTAGACTAACCTATTAACAAGATGCCACAGAGCCAGATCCCTGTTTTTTTGTTGTTTTTTTAGTTTCAGAAAAGTTGTTCTGGAAATATTCTCGGAATTGGAAAATTCGAAGCCCGGAAGTCCTATTTCCCCCGGAAGCATCCAGAAGACCGAAGAGGAGTCGGAGAGGGGCAGCAGGGGGGCCACACCATAGGGTGGCGTGCCCCCTGGCCGCGCCAGCTATGGGTGTGGGCCCCCCGGCCTCCACCACCTTCGCCCTTTCTCCTATTTAAGCCCCTCGGATGGAAAACCCTAAACACCTGATCAAAATCCCCGGAAAAGTTCCGCAACAGCCGTCACTGTCAACCCCACATCAGGGGGTTCTAAAGCTATTTCCGGCACCCTACCGGAGAGGAGATCATGACCGGAGGCCTCTTCATCACCATGCCTGCCTCCGGAGTGATGCGTGAGGACTTCATCCTTGGACTACGGGTTCGTAGCTGTAGCTAGATGGTTGTCTTCTCCTCTTATGCCTCCATGTTTAGATCTCGTGAGCTGCCTATCATGATCGAGATTGATCTTATGTAATTCTCTGTGCTGTGTTTGCTGGGATCCAATGAATATTAACCTTATGACAACTTGATTATAGTCTTTATTTGCATATGTTATTTGTGATCTTGCATGCTCTCTGTTGCTAGTTGTTATTCTGGACAAATAATTGTTAGTGACTCCAAGAGGGAGTATTTATGCTCTATAGTGGGTTCATGCCTCCTTGTTGCCTTGCTCGAGTGACAGAAACGTGAAGGGGGAGGATGTGCTGTTGCCATTAGGGAGAAAACAATGGTGAGAGTGCCCGTGTGCATAATCATTGCTTACATTACACACTTTGTTTAATGCAATTATATTTTGCTTGCAACTTAATACCTGAGGAGGTTCGGATGATAACCTGAGGGTGGATTATTAGTCATAGATGCAGATGGATGTCGGTCTATGTATGATGTTGTAATGCCCGCACTAAATAGCATAGTAATCTTCATGTCATATTGTGCACTACGGTGCAACCTCTATTTGTCAATTGCCCAGCTGTAATTTGTTCACCCAACATGCTATCTTTTATGGAGAGACACCATTAGTGAAACTACGAACCCCGCTCCATTTTTCCACACTGTTAAACGACCCACAACAATTTCCTGCTTTCTTTATAATCTGCAAGCATACACTGTTTTTCTACACTATACGTCTAATCTTTGTTTTCAGCAAGACCGGTGAGATTGACAACCTCACTATACCGTTGGGGCAAAGTATTTTGATTGTGTTGTGTGCAGGTTCCACGTTGTTGCTGACACCGGTGAAGCGACATCACCACCTTTAGTGGCATCAACCTTCCAAAGATTCTCTTTCTCCTACTGGATTGATAACCCTGGTTCTTAACTAAGAGGAAAACTCTTACCGCTGTGCTCATCACACCTTCCTCTTGGGGTTCCCAACAACACAGAGAAAGGATTTAACTCTGCCAGCAATCAGGGGGTCCGGGGGTTATATAGCAAAAATATGTGTAACGAAAGGGAAGTACTGGGTGAAAACGGGTCGGAGACGGCCTCCGAGGCATCCTGACTATAGCCAAGCGCGACCAGGGGTGGGCCCACGCCTGGGCATGGTGAGGAGCCTCCGGGGTCCGTCTCCGCCTCGTTTCCGGCTCATAATTTTTCATATTTTCCAAAAGAGGTAAAAATAAGAATTGGAAGATGTTTCACGAACGTTTTCTTACCAAAACTGATACCTATTTGAAAATTGACTCTGCAGTTTCTGAAATATGCTTCTTAATAAATTCCTCCGGGATCATGGCTCGAATACAATCAACATTTTCATTATAAGGATCTCCAGAAATATAATGCTTGAGTCTTTGGCCATTCACCACTTGTGAAGTGTTGTCTTCAAGGGAAACAATTTTAATTGCCCCCGAACGATATACTTCTTCGATAACAAAAGATCCTTCCCATCTCGAGAGTAATTTTCCTGCAAAAAATCTCAGACAAGACCTATACAATAGCACTTTCTCACCAACATGAAACTCTCTTTTAATAATTCTTTTATCGTGCCATCTTTTAACTTTCTCTTTAAAGAGCTTAGCATTTTCATATGCTTCACTCCTCCATTCATCTAAAGAACTTAAGTCAAGCAACCTTTTCTCACCAGCAAGTTTAAAATATCTATTTAGGTCTCTCACTGCCCAATAAGCTTTGTGTTCTAATTCTAGGGGGAAGTGACAAGCTTTTCCATAAACCATTTTTTAAGGAGACATGCCCATGGGATTTTTATAAGCAGTTCTATAAGCTCACAGAGCATCATTAATTTTCTAGCACAATTTTTTCTAGATTTGTTAACAGTCTTTTGCAAGATAGATTTGATTTCTCTATTTGATAATTCTACTTGCCCACTAGTTTGAGGATGATAGGGTGAGGCAATTGTATGATTAACATCATATTTAGCAAGAGTCTTTCTAATACCACCATGAATAAAATGAGAACCCCCATCAGTCATAAGATATCTAGGCACACCAAACCTAGGGAAAATAATGTCTTTAAGCATTTTTAATGAGGTTTCACCATCAACACTTTTAGTAGGTATAGCTTCTACCCATCTAGTAACATAATCAACAGCAACAAGAATGTGAGTGTAGCCTTGTGAAGGAGGGAAAGGACCCATAAAGTCAAACCCACAACAACCAAACGGTTCAATAACAAGAGACTAATTCATAGGCATCTCATTACGTCTAGAAAATTTTCCAACCCTTTGACATTGATCACAAGATAAAATAAACTTTCTAGTTTCTTTAAAGAGAGTAGGCCAATAAAAACCTGATTGTAGAACCTTATGTGCAGTTCTATCTCCAGCGTGATGTCCTCCATAAGTACTACTATGACATTTTCTCAGTATCTCTCGTTGTTCATTTTCAGGAACACATCTTTGCATAATACCATCAACACCTTCTTTATATTAGTGTGGTTCATCCCAAAAATAATGCCTCAAATCATAGAAGAATTTTCTTCTTTGCTGACTTGTAAAGGTAGTAGGCAAATACTTGGAAACAATAAAGTTAGCATAATCAGCATACCATGGACTCTCTTGAGAGATCACTTTTACTGCAGCCAACTGTTCTATAGGAAAACTATCATTAACAGGAATAGGATCATCAGAGATATTTTCTAATCTAGACAAATTATCAGCAACAGGATTTTCAGCACCCATCCTATCCAAAATATGTAAATCAAACACTTGTAAGAGAAGCACCCATCTAATAATCCTAGTCTTATCATCTTTCTTTTCCATAAGGTACTTAATAGCAACATGATCAGTATGAATAGTAACTTTAGAATCAACAATATACTGCCTAAATTTATCACAAACAAAAACTAAAGCTAGGAACTCTTTCTCAGTGGTAGCATAATTCTTTTGAGCAGCATCGAGAGTTTTACTAGCATAATGAATAACATTTAACTTCTTATCTACCCGCTGTCCAAGAACCACACCTATGGCATAATCACTAGCATCACACATAATTTCAAACGGTAAATTCCAATCAGGGGGTTGAACAATAGGGGCAGATATTAAAGCCTTCTTTAAAATTTCAAAAGCTTCTTTACAATCTTCATCAAAAACAAAAGGTAAATCCTTTTGAGGAAGATTAGTAAGAGGCTTTGATATTTTAGAGAAATCTTTAATAAACCTTCTATAGAAACTAGCATGACCAAGAATACTACGAATACCTTTGACATCCCTAGGACAGGGCATTTTCTCAATGGCTTCAACTTTAGCTCTATCAACTTCAATACCTCTTTCAGAAATTTTATGTCGAAGAACAATTCCTTAATTAACCATAAAATGTCATTTCTCCCAATTAAGAACAAGATTAGTCTCCTCACATCTCTGCAAAACTTTATCAAGATTTTGCAAACAATTATTAAAAGAAGTTCCAAAGATGGAGAAATCGTCCATGAAGACTTCCACAATTTCTTCACAAAAACCATGAAAGATAGCAGACATGCATCTTTGAAAAGTAGCAGGAGCATTACATAAACCAAAAGGCATACGTCTATAAGCATAGGTTCCATAAGGACAAGTGAAAGTTGTTTTCTCTTGATCAGGCTTCCTAACAACAATTTGAGAGAGCCGATAATAACCATCAAGAAAGCAGAAATGAGTTTTCTTAGACAACCTCTCTAACATTTGATCAATAAAAGGCAAAGGATAATGATATTTCTTAGAAACCTTATTAACTTTCCTAAAATCAATACACATCCTATAACCAACCACTACTCTTAGAGCAATAAGTTCATTATTTTCATTTGGCACAACAGTCATCCCTCCTTTCTTGGGGACACAATGCACAGGACTAACCCATCTACTATCAGCAATAGGATAAATAATACCAGCATCAAGGAGTTTTAATACCTCATTTCTTACTACATCCTTCATCTTAGGATTTAAACAGCGTTGATGTTCAACAACTGACTTTGCATCAGGTTCAATATTAATAGCATGCTGACATATAGTAGGAGAAATACCTTTCAAATCATCAAGAGTATAACCAATAGCACCTCTGTGTTTCCTCAGTATTCCCAATCATCTCTCCTCTTCTTTACGAGAAAGTTTAGAACTAATAATAACAAGATATAATTTCTTATCATCAATATGAGCATATTTAAGATTGTCAGGAAAAGGCTTTAAATCAAAAACAGGATCCTCCCTGCGTGGTAATGTGGTACCCAAGTTTTCCACCGGTAAATTATGTTTTAGCATCGCTGGCTGAGGTAGGAAAATCTCGTCAATTTCATTTCTTTCTTCCATAAAGACATCACTTTCGTGGTCTTCCATGTATTGCTGCAAAGGATTGTTAGGAGCAAGAGCAATAGCAGCCAATTGTTCAACTCTATAATTCTCATTAGGTAATTCAGCTTCATAAGGTGCTTTAGCAAATTTGGAGAAATTAAATTCATAAGACTCTCCATCAAACTTTGTAAGGATTTTCTCCTTTTTACAATCTATAATAGCACCACAAGTGTTTAAGAAAGGTCTACCAAATATAATAGGACAAGTATCACTAGCAGAAGTGCCTAGTACTATAAAATCAGCATGATATTTAGTTTTACCACATAAGACCTCCACATCTCTAACAATACCAATCGGAGAAATAGTTTCCCTATTAGCAAGTTGAATAATCACATCAATGTCTTCAAGTTCACAAGAACCTATTTCATGCATGATTTCTTTATAAACCTCATAAGGAATAGCACTAGAACTAGCACCAATATCACACAAACCATAATAGAAATGATCACCTATCCTAACAGATAGCACAGGAACACTAGGTTTCCTAGATTTACTAGGATTAGAGACAATATTAGAAGCATAGAATATAATGTGTCCCTCTTCTACATTTTCAGAAACAAGGTCCTTTACTATTGCTACTGTAGGTTCTACAGTTATTTGTTCCTCGGGTTCTACAGGTTTCCTTGGACTTTTATTAGCCACACTAGCTAACATAGAATGTTCTTTTACCTTAGCAGGGAAAGGAATTTTCTCAATATAAGGTTCAGGCATAATAGAATCAATGGTACGAACTTCTATATCTCTAGCAGGAACACAATTAACAGTATCTTTATAACGTGCATGGTACTTATCCCATTCCTTTTTGGGAATATCAACATAAGAAGCAAAAGCCTTATATAAGTTTGCAACAACTTGAGAATCAAGACCATAAACAATACTAACATTATGAAAACCATCGGATGACATAAAAGTTTTAATGCATTCATAATCATAGTTTATACCTGACTTTCTACCGTTGTCATTCTACCATCCTTCAATGTTTTCTTGAATATGATCAAAAAGATCCCATTTAGCTTCATCCTTCATATGTGTAAATGATCCAGAACAAGAAGCATCCAATAAATCCTTATCATGAAGAGAAAGCCATGCATAGAAATTATTGATAACAATATTACTGGGGAGCTCATGAATGGGGCATTTGAGCATTAGTAACTTCAATCTCCCCCATGCTTGGGCAATACTCTCTCCATCATGAGGCCAAAAATTATATATATATAATTCCGATCTCTATGAATTTCACTGGGAGGATAGAATTTAGAATAAAAGAGAGGCACAATTTCCTCCCATCCAATAGTGTGGCTATTTTTCAGCAGTTTGAACCATTCAGCGGCTCGGCCTGTCAATGATATAGAGAATAATTTCCTCTTCACTTGGCCCATTGTAATACGTGCACACTTGAACAACTCGCATAATTCATGTAAAAAGAGCAAATGATCACCAGGATGGACAGTTCCATCACCTGAATAGTAGTTATTCACAACATGTTTAACAATCTTTATAGGTATTTTATAAGGATCCAAATCATCAGGCGGTGGGTCACTTACTACCCTAGCAGTGACAGCAGTGCCCGCAAATAAGGATTCAAAAGGAGATCCAAACATAGAGTAATAAAGCGGTACACAGTAATAAAAATAACACTTATAGAAGAAATTTCCTTTAACAATTCCACTTACTAATAGCGCTTCACTCCCCGGCAACGGTGCCAGAAAATAGTATTGATGACCCACAATTATAGGGGGCGTATCTCTACTATATAATAGCCTCTAACGACCGGTACGTCGTGTGTCGCGCGTTTGTTCAGTTTAGACCCTCACAAAACTGTAGATCAACCCGCACTCCTTTCCCATGTCCGAATCTTTTTTCCTCCCAAACTGGACTCATCGTCCTCCTCTACCCGTACGGATCCTCAGGCACGGACCCGCTGCCGCCGCTGCCGAAACCGGACTACCGTCGCTCCGTTAGTCGCCTCGCCGCAGGTCCTAGGTTCCCTTCGCGTCGTAGGTCCATGAGAGGTAGTGGCCTATCCGCCCCAATCCCGGCTCCAAGACCTCAATGGCTTCTCCCCCGCCGGACTCCGGCGCACTCGAGGTATGGGGCCCTACTCTCCGTCGCGTGTGGGATGCACGAACAGTCCGAGGGGGCTTCCCTGATTCCTCCATCGGCAGAGAAGCTAGGTGGGGGCGGACGGGGAGGTAGAGGTGCGGTGCGCGAGCTGGAGGCTGCCGCGGTGGAGCGCGGTGACTCGTGCCCTAGGAGTGCGAGGGGTACATGCCCGTCATTGTGCCGCCTGCAGCGATTGGCAGCGCCGCCCCGCACGGTTCTTCTCTCCGGTGACAGCCATGCCCCGCTCGAGCTCTGCCGACCATTGCATATCAGAGCCGCGGTCGATCGAGCGGCACGGGGCTGCACGCCATTGCAGGTGTACCGCGTGTGGTTCCCTCCGCCGTTGAGTCATGGAGGTAGAACCAGCGACTGAGACGGAGTAGGGCAGCAGCAGCAACGCAGGACGATCTGGGCGACACAAGAGAGCTCCATTGGGTTGGGGAAAAACTGCGGGCGGTAGTGGTGGTTGTGGATAGTGCTCGCCTATACGGACATCCGAAGCGGAGCTCGCCTGGTCCCCCCATCACATCACAAGCTGAGTGGTGAGGCCGTGTTCGCCTACACTTCTCTGATGCACGTATTCCTCGGTCATAATTTATTTAGTTCTTCTCACTGCAGACTGGAGTTTTGATAATTCCATCTATGTTGAAGAAGCTGAAGCACCTACTGTCTTAGTGGGACTCAAAATTCTGCGTCAACTCTTCCAGGAACACCCGATTATAGAGATGGACAGCTCCACGGTCTTCTCAGCTTTACCCACATCACAGCAAAATAGACCCAGATGATGTGCTATTTATGCTGAAGCAAAGAACATTATGAAGATTTATTTCCCATCTGCAACGTTCAGAAGATCAGAAGAGAGAGCTATTTTGTGGCCCATCAGCTAGCTTTCCATGATAGAACATAACGGAGACCTGTTGCCAGTTCATGACGTCACTATTGTGACCACAATCAGGTTTCAATGTATACATAACACTTTGTCACCATTATTTCGTAACAGTATTTTCCCACATTCCTTGGCATCATACAAATAACAATAATTCTGGCATTTGCAGCGCTTACCAAAGGCTCATAATTTGTACTACATGTGTGATTGTGGACTGATTACACTGCTTGTTTTACCGATCAATTTTAGATTCAAGTGTGAAATCGCATTGAACTAGCTATGCACGCACATATCCATCGTGACCTCGTTGTGGCTACAACTCTGCTCATGAGTAGAAATTGTCTGAATTAACACAATCCATTCGACACTTTCTGGTTAATACAAAATAGTTTATGTTTTCTATTCAAAATGATTCGTTGAATTATTAATTAACAAGATTCTGGAAAATGTTGCCTACTATAGTTTGGGATTACATGTTTCGGGATTACATGTAGTATCCTTTTTCATGTATGGATGTTGTGTTTCAAGATTTTGGAAAATGTTGCCGACTATAGTTCAGGTCATTGTTACAAGTTGGATAACCTCAGTTATGTACTTCAGTGGTGTGGGACAAGGAGGCATCTAATTTTTTTTTTTGGATTACTGTGCGTGATGGTATTTTTAATAACACACAAGGATTGCACTTGATATTTTCAGTTTTTTAAATCATATGGTTCCCGCTGACGGACTTAGGGATATATCATATATGCATGATGCAATGATCCTACATACTCCTTTTGTGCACATAGTATAGTAGATTAGTACCCGTTGCTTCATTATATTACTCTCGCAAATTTTTAGTTGAAAATTCATGAATTTGGTAAGTATATCAGTAACAATACGATATATTTTGAACCTTGCTGATAAAAACAAGAACATTGAGTCATTCACCGTGTTGACTTCTTGATTTTCTCTTTCTAAACTTAACTGAACAATTTTTTATTGTATCTGGTTTAAATCCTTTCGACCGTGGCAACGCACGGGCATTTATGCTAGTCGTAGTAATTTCTATAAATAAGAGTGTCGAACCCAACGAGGAGCAGAAGGTGTTGACAAGCAGTTTCGATGAAGGAATAACTGTAAATACTGAAAGATAAATTTGTAGGGGTTTTTGATATTGCAGATAAATAAAGTGCGAGTAAATAAAATGAAATAATAATAACTGTAGCAAGTGTCCCAATCCTTTCTTCAGCAAAGGACAAGTCGGTGGGTTTACTTATGATTAACAAACGTTCTCGAGGACACACGGGAGGTTTCTGTCAAGTGCTTTTGTTTCATGCCGCTGAATAATCTTTAGTGTTTTGATAAGTGTTGTGTGGGTGAACCTATGCTAATGTACCATCCCATCCAATACTAATACATACTTGTGATTATACCCCTTGCAAGCATCCGCAACTACAAGAAACTAATTAAGAAATAAATCTAACCACGGCTTTAAACTCAAGGATCCTACGCTCCCTCGTGCAATGGTTTCCTAAAGGGGGTTTAGGTTTCTGTCACTCCGGCAACCCCACAATTCGTAGCCAAATAGACGATGCATTCCCCTAGGCCCATAAATGGTGAAGTATCATGTAGTCGACGTTCACATGACCCCACTAGAAGAATAACACCACAACTTAAACATCAAACCATTAAATATTACTCAACATTACTTCACTACTAACAACTTGACTTCTCTCATGTCCTCAAGACCAACACAAACTACCCACAAGACATCATATGGATCATGATCAGAGGTGATAAAATGGTGATTAACAATCTGTACATAAACCTAATCCAATGGTTTCACTCAATAGCATCAACTACAAGTAGTAATCAACACCGGGAAAGTTTCCCCTATGAAATAGACAAGATGCAACCCTAGATGTTACAGCATAACGGAGTGGAGCTGAGAGAGATGATGGTGGAGATGATGATGATGATGATCTCGATCAAGTTCAGCTCGATGACGGTGACGATGACGATGATTTCCCCCCTCCAGGAAGGAATTTCCCCGGCGGATTTCTCCCTGCCGGAGAGATTTTCTCTCTCTGTTGTTTTTCGTCCCGCAGAGGCGGCGGAAAGACTCCTTGATGATTCTATGTGTCTTAGGGTTCCTGGGGGATGAAGTACGTCAAAGGGGCAAGCCAGAGGTGGGCCAAGGCCTCCTCACCACCCCCAGGTGCGGCCAGAGGTGGGCCCGTGCCTGGGCATGGTGAGGCCCCTTGGTGGCCCTCCTCCAGCCCCCCTTTTGGCTTCCTCCGTCTTCGGGTGAAATAGAAGCTTTTCGATGATTTCCGGGGGTGCTCTGATCTTCACGAATATGGTATCCTGACGCTCCATTTTCCAGCAGAATTCTGACTCCGGGGTTCAACTCTCCAATTATTGGAAAAATGCAAAATAGGTGAAATAACATAAGTACCATGCTCCAATATGAAATATATCAATGAATAACAGCAAATTATGATATAAAATAGTGATGCAAAATGGACATATCATGTGACCCGGCAACGACGCCAGAAAATAGTCTTGATGACCCACAAGTATAGGGGATCGCAACAGTCTTCGAGGGAAGTAAAACCCAAATTTATTGATTCAACACAAGGGGAGCCAAAGAATATTTATTAGCCTTAACAACTGAGTTGCCAATTCAGCTCCACCTGAAAGTAGACTTGATCGCAACAATTTATCAGTGGTAACAGTTTTATAGCAGCGGTAGAAATAAAATAACATCACTAGTAAAATAGCAACAGCAGTAGCAATCGCGGAAAACAACAGTATGGGAAGTACCGTAGGCATAGAGGAAATTGATGGACGGACGTTGCATGGATAACATAGGTCATGTAATAATAATAACATGGGCATTGCAGATAATAATGTAAAGCATCAAACATTTAGGCAAACCATAGGCATGTGTTCCAACATAGTCGTACGTGCTCGCAATGAGAAACTTTCACAACATATTTTGTCCTACTAGCCCGTGGCAGCGGGGCCTCTAGGAAAACTACTGGTAAGTAAGGTTCTCCTTTTAATAAAGCACCAGAGCAAAGCATACACTCCGTTAACACACGTGATCCTCACATCACAATCATCCCCTCCGGTTGTCCCAATTTCTGTCACTTTGGGGCCTCGGGTTCCGGACAACGAAATGTGTAAACAACTTGCATATATGATCAAGAAACATAATTATACTCATGAAACAATAACATTTTCAGATATGAGATCATGGCACTCGGGCCCTAGTGACAATCATTAAGAACAACAAGTTGCAACGACGGTAGAAAACACTAACAATGGATACTAGGCACTATGCTGTAACAATTTGGCATTATTACATGATCAATCTCATCCAATCCCTTCCATACCTCTCATCCTACAGTGATGTTTACTCACACATGGACGGGGGAATCATGGATGGTTGATGGAGAAGAGGTGGCGGTGTCCATGGCGATGATCTCCTTCGAATCCCCGTCCCGGCAGGGTGCCAGAACTGGAACTTCTGATCCCCGAATCGAGTTTCGAGGTGGCGGCGGCGCTCTGTTGTGTTTCTGTGGAATATGACGAACCTCCCTTGGTTTTTAGGTTATGGAGCATATTTATCGAAAGGGGAGTCCGAGGGGGTGAGGGAGTGGCCCACACCACCTGGCGGCGCGGCCAAGGGGGTGCGCCAGGGGTGGTGTGGCCCTCTCCTGGACCCCTTCTGGCTCCCGAGGTCTTCTGGTGTTTCAGGACCAACGGGATCTTTTCTGGGAAATTTCTTGAAAGTTTACTTTTCTGCACAAAAGCGAGATACCAAGGTAATTCTGCTGAAAACAGTGTTAGCCCGTGTTAGTGGTTGATACGTCTCCAACGTATCTATAATTTCTGATGCTCCATGATCATATTATGCCAATTGCTACTTGTTTTCTCCCTTATTTGTAGCATTTTTATACGTTTTCCGGGACTAACCTATTAACAAGATGCCAAGTGCCAGTTCCCTGTTTTCTGCTGTTTTTGGTTTCAGAAAAGTTGTTCTGGAAACATTCTCGGAATTGGACCCCACAATGGCCGAAGTTGCTATTTTCCCCGGAAGCATCTAGAACACCAAAGAAGAGTCGAAGACGGGCACATGGGAGCCACACCATAGGGTGGCGCGGCCCCCTGGTTGCGCCAGCTATGGGTGTGGGGCCCCTAGAGCTCCACCGCCTTTGCCCTTTCGCCTATTTAATCCCCCCGGATGGAAGACCCTAAACACTTGATCAAAAATCCCCGAAAAGTTCCGCAGCCGCCGTCACCGTCAACCTTAGATCAGGGGGGTTCTGAAGCTGTTTTCGGCACCCTGCCGGAGAGGAGATCATCACCGGAGGCTTCTACGTCACCATGCATGCCTCCGGAGTGATGAGTGAGTAGTTCATCCTTGGACTACGGGTTCGTAGCTGTAGCTAGATGGTTGTCTTTACCTGTTATCTTTACCTGTTGTTCTGTTTTGACAGATTTCTGCCATTTATTGCATTTGCATCTTAATCTCTTTATTTTGGTGTTCTTTTGAGAAAAAGAGTTTTAAAAGAAGTTGTGACAATAGCTAATGTGTTTTTGACTGTTAGACTTGTGTTGAAACTGAACCATGTGAATTTATTATTTCAATTGCACTAACATTGCTAATGAAGATTGTGAGAAGTTTGGTGTGAAAGAAGTTCTCAGGGTCAAGAGAAGATGATGATATGATGTGATCAAGAAGAGTGAAAAGCCTAATCTTGGGGATGCCCCGGTGGTACATCCCAGCAAATTACAAGAAGACTCATGCGTCTAAGATTGGGGATGCCCAAGGCATCCCCTTCTTCATCAACAAATTATCAGGTCACTTCTAGTGAAACTATATTTTTATTCGGTCGCATCTTATGTGCTTTACTTGGAGCGTCTTTTATTTTTGTTTTCAGTTTGTTTTTGTTTTTTATTTCGGTTTATTTTTTATTTTTCAATAATCTTGGTTGGACCCCAGCATTCTTTTATTGGAGAGTGACACGCTCCGCTTTTTCATGAAAATACATTGTATTCTTAATCTCTGTCTAGCTGCTGCATTTATTTAGCTCCTGTTTTGCATGCATCTCTTATTAGAGCTGTTAGTTTTAGTAGTTTTATGTGAGTACTGTCATGTTTTCTTGCTGTATCATAAAGAATATTTTTGTTAAAGCATATTTTCTTACCTTGTGGAGCTCTCTCAGTGTGCCACTCTGAATAATTTATCATCATATCAACAAGAAGCTTTGTTGCATTCCCCAAAGTGATGGACATAAAGGTACCTCCAGCAGTTGAATCCAATAGGTTCCTTGAGGAGAAATTCATTCCTACATAAAAGGTTTGTATAATCATCTAAGTAGTCAGTCCATGAGTGGGACAATTTTCTTCACCATAGTTTACATTCTTTCCCAAGCTTTAGCAACATGTTCATTATCAAATTGCTTAAAATTCATTATGTCGCTTCTTAGGGATATAATCTTAGCACGAGGATAATATTTTCCAACGAAGGCATCTTTACACTTAGTCCATGAATCAATACTATTTCTAGGCAAAGATAGCAACCATTCTTTAGCTCTTCCTCTCAAAGAGAAAGGAAATGATTTCAGTTTAATAATATCTCCATCCACATCTTTATATTTTTGCATCTCACATAGTTCAACAAAATTATTAAGGTGAGCAGCAGCATCATCAGTACTAATACCCGAAAATTGTTCTTTCATCACAAGATTTAATAAAGCAGGTTTAATCTCATAGAAAGCAGTAGTAGGAGTAGGTGGAGCAATAGGTGTGCAAATAAAATCATTGTTGTTTGTGCTAGTGAAGTCACACAACTTGGTATTCTCAGAGGAACTCATTTTAGCAGAATAAAAGAAAGCAAATAAATAACAGCTATGAAGTAAACTAATTTTTTTGTGTTTTCAATATATAGAGAAATAATTTTTTTTTTGTGTTTTTGATATAGAGAAATAAAAACAAGACAAAAAAAATAAAAACAAGACAATAAATAAAATAAAGAGAGTGAGAGACCCCCCTTTCCAGAAGACTTCCTTCTCCCCGGCAACGACGCCATAAACATCCTTGATTGCTGGCAGAGTTAAATCTTTTATCTGCATTGTTGGGAACCCCAAGAGGAAGGTGTGATGAGCACATCGGTAAGAGGTTTCCCCCTAGTTAAGAACCAGGTTTATCAATCCAGTAGGAGAAAGAGAATCTTCAGAAGGTTGATGCCACTAACGGTGGTGCTGACGCTTCACCGGTGTCAGCAACAACGTGGAACCTGCACACAACGCAATCAAAATACTTTGCCCCAACGGTATAGTGAGGTTGTCAGTCTCACCGGTATTGCTGAAAACAAAGATTAGACGTATAGTGTAGAAAAACAGTGTATGCTTGCAGAAAGTAAAGAAAGCAGGAAATTGTTGTGGGTTGTTTAACAGTGTGGAAAAATGGAGCGGGGTTCGTAGTTTCACTAGTGGTGTCTCTCCATAAAAGATAGCATGCTGGGTGACCAAATTACAGCTGGGCAATTGACAAATAGAGGTTGCACCGTACTGCACAATATGACATGAAGATGACTATGCTATTTAGTGCGGGCATTACAACAAGATACATAGAACGACATCCATCTGCATGTATGACTAATAATCCACCCTCATGTTATCATCCAAACCTCCTCGGGTATTAAGTTGCAAGCAACATATAATTGCATTAAACAAAGTGTGTAATGTAAGCAATGATTACGCACACGGGCACTCTCACCGTTGTTTTCTCCCTAATGGCAACAACACATCCTCTCCCTTCACGTTTCAGTCACTCGAGCAAGGCAACAAGGACGCATGAACCCACTATCGAGCATAAATACTCCCTCTTGGAGTCACTAGCAACTACTTTGCCAGAATAACCACTAGTAACAGAGAGCATGCAAGAGAAAAAATAACATATGCAAATAAAGACTATAATCAATTGGCATAAGGACAATATTCATCGGATCCCACCAAACACAGCATAGAGAATTACATAAGATCAATCTCGATCACGATAGGCAGCTCACGAGATCTACACATGGAGGCATATGAGGAGAAGACAACCATCTAGCTACAGCTACGAACCCGTAGTCCAAGGATGAACTACTCACGCATCACTCCGGAGGCAGACATGGTGATGAAGAAGCCTCCAGTGATGATCTCCTCTCCGGCAGGGTGCCGGAAACAGCTTCAGACCCCCCTGAACTAGGGTTGACGGTGACGGCGGCTGCAGAACTTTTTCGGAGAATTTGATCAGGTGTTTAGGGTTTTCCATCCAGGGGGCTTAAATAGGCGAAAGGGCGAAGGTGGTGGAGCTCCAGGGGGCCCACACCCATAGCTGGCACGGCCAGGGGGCGCTCCACCCTATGGTGTGGCCCCCCTACTGCCCCTCTCCGGCTCCTCTTCGGTCTTCTGGATGCTTGAAGGGAAAATAGGACTTTCGGGCTTCGAATTTTCCAATTCCAAGAATATGTCCAGAACAACTTTTCTCAAACTAAAAAATAGCAGAAAACAGGGAACTGGCTCTGTGGCATATTGGTAATAGGTTAGTCCGGAAAATCGATAAAAATGACATAAAGAAGAGAGAAAACATGTAGCAATTGGCAAAATATGCTCATGAAGCATCAGAAATTAGGGATGCGTTTATGACGTATCAGGGTGGTGTGGGGCCCCCAGGCCTCCAACGCCTTTTCCCTTTTGCCTATTTATACCCTGAGGCGTAAACCCTAAAAGGATCACACTTCGTCCCGAGAAGCACCCGAGGCCGCCTTGATCGTCATTTCGAGATCGGGAGGGTTCTAGAGCTCTCGCCGGTTCCCTGCCGGGAGGGAAATTCATCACCATTGGGGTCTACACCACCATGCCCTCCTCCGAAGTGCTGCGTGATTAGTTCATCCCTGGACTATGGGTCCATAGCAGTAGCTAGATGGTTGTCTTCTCCACTTTGTACCTCATATTTAGATCTCGTGAGATGCCTCACATGATCGAGATCATCTTTATGTAATGCTACCTGTTGTGTTTGCTGGGATCTGATGGATGTTGAATGCTATGTCTTTTGATTATCAATCTATCATGTTATCTTCATGCATATGTTATTTATGATCTTGCATGCTCTCCGTTATTAGTAGATGCTCTGGCCAAGTAGATGCTAGTAACCCCAAGAGGGAGTATTTATGCTCGATAGTGGGTTCATGCCTCCTTTGCATCTGTGCTCAAGTGACAGAAACGTGACGGATGGAGGATGTGATGTTGCCATTAGGGAGAAAATAACACTTTTACCTAGTTTACATTGTTTACATTACACACTTTGCTTACTACGATAATCTGTTGCTTGCAACTTAATACCCAATGTTTGTTCAGATGATATTCGGAGGGTGGATAATTAGTCATAGATGCAGTTGGATGACGGTCTATGTATTTTATTGTAATGCATGCATGAATCACATAGTAATCTTTATGTCTTGCATATGCACTATGGTGCATCCTTCATTTCTGTCAATTGCCCAGTTGTAATTTGTTCACCACACATGTTATTTATCTTTCACGGAGAGACACCACTAGTGAACTGTGGACCCAGGTCCATTTTCTCATTCCGATAATACACACACTGCTTTCATACTGTTGCTACTGCTTTCCTACTGTTCTCCTACTGTTTTCCACACCATACGTTTAACCTCTTTGTGTTCAGCAAAACCGGTGAGATTGACAACCTCACTCCTTCGTTGGGGCAAAGTGATTTGATTGTGTTGTGTAGGTTCCACGTTGCTTCTGAACAGGTAGTGCGCCCTGCCATCTCAGCTGCTTCAACCTTCTGAAGTTACTCCTCCCTCCTACTGGTCGATTAAACCTTGGTTTCTTACTCAGGGAAAACCGTTGCTGTGCTCATCATACCTTCCTCTTGGGTTCTCCCAACGAGTGGAAGATCTGCACCATCAAGCTAATTTCTGGCGCCGTTGCCGGGGAGGAAGAGAATTTATGCAAGGGGAGTCTCTCACTTCCAATCTCTTTTCTTTGTTTTTGTTTTGCTTAGTCTATTTTATTTTTTCTTGTTTGCTTCTCTTTATCAAAAACATAAAAAAAATAGTTCTTATTCTAGTTTTTTTTCGCTTTATCATGCTTGCTATCAATGTTTGATGTCTTTGAAACTAGATCTTATTGGCAAGGTGGGTTCACGGATGAACAACAAAAATATTATAAGGAACACCGCTTGTCACAGTAAGGGATTGTCGGGGGGCTACCCCCGAGTAGGGGCAAGGTTGGTAAGAAGTGGTGTTTCAGGTACTGGTTACCGAGTTGGGCCGTACCGAGTTGGGTCGTACCGAGTAGGAAGATACCGAGCTGGATGGCTACCGATATGGAGCTATCTCGGTAGGCGATGTGAAGAGCTAGGGTGAAGAAATGAGTGTCCGTCTGGATCGTCCGAGTAGCACTTGGAAGATCCGGATAGACAAGGATCTTGCTCTTCTCGGAGGGAAGTCAATGGAGCCGTTTGATGCATGTAAAATGCATACATGAACTTTGCATGTTATTACTTGTTTTTCCTACATATTAGCAACTTATATTCATGTTTTATAATGATTTGGGGGATTTTCTAAACAATCCCCCTTCTTTTGGTTCTAACCCTGTTTTTCCAGAAAACGTACTTTTTAGTGTTTCAGACTTTCCGGGAGCTTCGGGACTCCAAAAATGGCAAGGCCAAAGAGCACGGTTCAGAATTTTCGAGACGAAGACCATGGGACAAAGTAGAGGGCCAAAAGGCCGACCAGGTGGCAAAGAGGACCCTCCATGCGGCCAGATTCCTTGGGCGCGTGAGAGGCCCCCTTTTTGCCCCCGTGGCTCCGATGTCGTCAATCTTTCTTCTCCCGAGTGTCTCGTGACCTAAAAACGACTATATAAAGGGTCCCCTGGCCTTTTAGAGGAGGAGGCGGCACCGACAGATGAAACCACGAAACAAAGAGACAGAAGGCTGCCGACGGAGAAGATCGGAGGGGGGAAACGCCGTCGGGATCACCCCCGGAGGGCTCCACCCCCTCCGGCGTGTTCATCATCAACATCTACAGCAAGATCAGCTCCATCTCTCCACTGTAATCTCTTGGCAAATACGATGTATGATGCAATACTATATTCCCTAGATGTATTGTGTCTCCCCGTCTATGTTTGAGTAGTAAATTGTTCTTGGCAATGGTGAAATAGTTCGTTGATTGGTTGCATACAAGTTTGTTATCTTCTATGATTGTCTTTATGTACAATATATGAGTGCACGCATATGTTGGGGAATGTATGTAAGGTGATCACCGGTAGCATAATGGAGTGGTGGTGACTTGGGAGTGACAGTAACCTGAGACCGAGTCACAAAGTTAAGTTATTGGGGGATATATATGGGACCTTAGAACGTAAGGCTATGGTGGGACTTTATGTCTTAATCAATCTTGTGTAGTCATTTACTTGGCCACATGATCCATCATAGGGGTTGTAGATCATTTACTTGACTATACCTATTCATGGCTCCTTCCTAGAAGAAACAACTAAGACTAAAACATGTGCTTCACTAATTGTGACAACCACACAAACGAAACACCTATTGCTAGAACACTTGCTCCCTTGAGATACTTGAGATATTTGCTTCTTGCTACTTGTGAAACTTGCTTAGAAACTTGAATTTTAAACTTGCTTCACTAGTTACTAGACAAACCACACTCCACGTCACTTGCTTTTAATTAGTTAGTTCCTTTTAGTCAAACTTATTGCTTTGCATAAACAGACATATAAGAGGGTTATAGGGCTTTAGAGAATAGATAGCTTACCTTCAGCTCCTCGTGGGTTCGACACTCAAATACTTATCGAAAGGTACTACAATTGATCTCCTGCACTTGGGAGTCATCAAGCACTTTTCTGGCGCCGTTGCCGGGGATCGTTGTGCTAAGCTTTTATTCTTGTTTGCATTGCATACTAACATATAAACCTAAAACACAAAAAAAATTATAAAATGGAAAACAACCAAACAATTTTAGAACTGTATAATATCTACCTTGAATTAGGACATGAAGTGTTTGAGGAGAAATTGAAAAATTATTTGCACAACAATCATATTTGTGGTAGTACTAATTCTTTGAACACCTTTATTGCTAAGGAAAACCTTGAGCTTGGGGAAGTTTGTCTTGATGAATATGATATTTTTAGTCCCCCTACTATTGAGGATAAAAATGATATACTTGCTGATTCTATGGAAAGTTTTAAGCTTGGGGAAGTTGGTTTTGATGAGCATGATATTTCTAGTTCCCCAAGCTTGGAGGATAAATTCACTTTGATGATACTATGGCTCCTATATATGATGATTGCAATGAAAATTATGAATGTTTAACTCCCACTGTCACTAATGAGGATTTTACTTATGTGGAGAGTAGTTATTCTTTTATGCATGTGGCTCATGATAAGAATGTTTTATGTGATATTCATATTGTTGAATCTATTCATGATGCCACTGAAAATTATTATGAGAGAGGGAAACATGGTTACACATATTTCAACAATATTAAGTTTCCCCTCTTTATGCTGAAAGTATTGAAGTTGCACTTGATCTACCTTTCTATGCTTGCTATTATGTGCTTCTTTTATTTGTTTCTTACAAAATGCCAATGCATAGGAAAGGGGTTAGACTTAAAAATAAATTGTTTAATATTTTTTTGGTGTGTTCCTTATGCTTTAATTTCCTATTCGGTTTGAGCACACATTTATGTATTTACAACATGTAAAATGCCTTTACCTACTGTTATGTATCATTTAGTTTAAGATTTTCATTTTATAAATTTTTTGGGAAAGTAAATAAGAAGGATGAGTAATGGAGAAGTTGGGGTCGACCTTGAACATGTGTTGTTCATGCCAATGAAACCATTGCAAAGTCTTTATCATTAAAACTTTTTCCAAAGCTAAAAACAATAAAAATATTAGTTCACTACTGTAACATCACATTTCTGTCTTATTTCTCATCTTAAATGGAAAGAATAATCTTATATGAGAGATAGGATTAAACAATAGTAATTAGCTGTCAAGAAAACAGATTCCTCAACTTCACTGCAAAAAATGTTTAAAATCACAGAAGTGGAATTTTGACCTGGTAATTTACGACAGAAATATTTAGTTATCACTACATATTTCATTAGTTTTAAGTTTTCTTATTTGAGCAACTTAAGTGCCTCTAAAAATTCACTCTTTACGGGCTGTTTAGTTTTTTGCAGATTATGTCTTTATTTTGCATTGCTCTCATTACTTGTGTTTTGTGTGGTTCTTTTGATCAAGGAGCAATGCACAACTGTAGTAACAGTAGTTAATATTTAGAATCAACTCATTATGTGTCTTTGATGTACCTATGTGGATTTTATTTATGGAGGCACTAGCCCCTCTAATCAAGTTTTATGTTGAGATTTGTGTAAGAAGAATTTTTCAGGAGGAAGAATTGAGTGAGATGAACAAAGATCAAGAGGGACAACCAATCAAGCTTGGGGATGTACCCCTGGGCTCACCCTACATGTATCAAATAATTACAAGAATCCAAGCTTGGGGATGCCGAGCCACCTCACTCCAACCATCATGATGTTAAGTAATTAAGCCTAGCTATATGGCTATAAAGAAAGCGCTTTACGGGAGGCAACCCGGTAGTTTTTGTTTGGATTTTCCTAGTGTCCTCTTGCTGTCTCAAGAGATTAGTCTTTTTTTGTTTTAATTCTGGAGTTTTCAAGAAAGAGACAAGTCAAACCCATTTGGACTTATAAGTTGCTATCCTAGTGCATGAAATTTCTGTTTCAGCACGAGTCTGCTCACCGTATGATTTTATGTTTTTTATTGGTATGTCGGATTGAGCTAATTTTTTAAGCATGTTCTGCAACTTTTTGTCCTCTGTAAGCACAAAAATTGGCTTAATTGTTTGACGAGTCTAGCTTAGGGAAAAACATTCGTTTTTCTGATGTTGCTTTTTTGGACAGATTCTGCCTTCTTTTGTTTTATGCATTCTTTGAGCTTGGGAATCGAATTTCCATGATTATTTCAAGCAAGAGAGTGAACATACAACATAATGAACTTTATTGTCTATCTACTCGAGCATTTGATTTGGAATTTTGTACAGCAAGCATGTGATTTGTTTGTCCTTGCTAATCTCTCCCCACAGAAAAAGAATGGGAGAAACATGTTTTGTGAAGTTTTTTTCACAGGGAATAGAGGAGCTGCGCCTCAAGACATCCAAGAATGGTGAAAGCCATAAGCTTGGGGATGTGATGAACACCCCACTGGAGCTACACTCTTTTGGTTAGCACACGTCTACTTTCTGTTTTTCTAAGCAAAGCATTTATCGTAGAGACTTGGAGCGTCCAGTTTTTCTTTTTATTTTTGTTTTGATAAGACCACACCCATCATTTTATATGAGATTGAGCTACTGGATTCTGGGTTTGGAATGTATTGGATGCTAGTATTATGACTTGGAATAGGGATGCCATGGTTGATTTGAAGAGCTACATATGTTTGCATGATTTATAGGCTTTTTATGTGTAAAAATTTGCAATAATGTTGTCTTGAGCTATCTCTTATTCATGTCCTTGATGTTAACTGCTGGTTTATTTAGTTTGTCATGAAATTAGTAGTTCTATGCACATATGCATGCATAGTAGCTGGTCAACTATCTCCCTCTTGCTAGCCAAAAATTTAAAAATTCCAACAAGTAAAAACTTGTTTATAACACTCCTTAGCCAAGTATTTCCAGTGAGTCCATCATATCTTCCCATTAGCTTCATTGCTATTCCGAGTATGTTCACCATGTTATTGTGTTATTTATGTTCTAAATTAAGATATTCACGTTATTAATTGTCATGGGTTGAACTTGGGATAGGACTCTCACGAACTTTTGAAGGCACACTTTACTTTTTATGCATCTAATAAACATGACCCAATAATGGGAGCCACAAGTTTTGCGTTCGACAAGTGTGTGGTTGGGAACTAGCTATAAACGTGTATCACCAGAAAGCTTTCAACATTGCACAAAAATTTACATTTGGTTGATATCATGTACTTTTGTTTTTGGACTCCTGCCATGCCGAAACGAAATAGAGGAATAGTAAGTTTTGATGAGTAAGTATCTATATGACTAGAGAAACGCATTGGGCTGCTAACCCAAGCTATGCTTTATCATGGTGGATTTTTACTTACAGCTTGAGTGACTCTACAACACATCCTACAATAAAATAAGAATCTATGCATAATAGTGAATGAAAATAAAAAGGATGATGAGTCTACTCCGTTTGTTTGTCTTGTCATTGTGACATGGGCTTGTTTCCATGTCATGGGGCAAGAGGTACCTCTTTGCGGTTCTCTATGATGTCATTAATACTTATTATGATTGTACAAAGCTTATTAGGAATCTTAAGTTGAGTAATCATGGAGTAGGTTTTCACACTCACGGGGCATGAGGCTTTCAACCACCTTGGCATTCACATTATTTCAACATTCACCATTTAAGATGCTAGTGATAAAGGGGCAATGAGAGTCCTAGATCAATGGATACCACATTTCAATTAGTAGTTTTAGTTGAATAATTTAGAGGCTAAATAAGACTTGATCATGTTTTACCTCTACTCAATTTTCTCCAAAGTGTCCACCATATTTTCTATTTTCCATTATGCTATTCTTTGACCAATATAGGATTTTATTTTTGGTTTTGTGTATGCATTTGGTCCATAGTGCTTTTATTTCATTATACACTTTGTGAACTTTCATGAAGCATCTTTGCTTGCATATTTGATATTTCTTACAACATGAATTGTATATTGCTACTCATTTATAGTATTAATCATTTGATTATATGTAGCATGAATAATCCTCCTTGATATCCCATGATTGTTTCAATATGCAAAGTCCATGTTAGTTTTATCACCTTCATACTCGAGGACGAGCATGGGTTAAGCTTGGGGATGATGACGCATGTAAAATGCATACATGAACTTTGCATGTTATTACTTGTTTTTCCTACATATTAGCAACTTATATTCATGTTTTATAATGATTTGGGGGATTTTCTAAACAATCCCCCTTCTTTTGGTTCTAACCCTGTTTTTCCAGAAAACGTACTTTTTAGTGTTTCGGACTTTCCGGGAGCTTCGGGACTCCAAAAAGGGCAAGGCCAAAGAGCACGGTTCATAATTTTCGAGACGAAGACCATGGGCCAAAGTAGAGGGCCAAAAGGCCAACCAGGTGGAAAACAGGACCCTCCACGCGGCCAGACTCCTTGGCCGCGTGTGAGGCCCCCTTTTTGCCCCCGTGGCTCCGATGCCGTCAATCTTTCTTCTCCCGAGTGTCTCGTGACCTAAAAACGACTATATGAAGGGTCCCCTGGGCTTTTCGAGGAGGAGGCGACGCCAAGAGACGAAACCACGAAACAAAGAGACAGAAGGCTGCCGCCGGAGAAGATCGGAGGGGGGAAACGCCGCCGGGATCACCCCCGGAGGGCTCCACCCCCCTCCGGCGTGTTCATCATCAACATCTACAGCAAGATCATCTCCATCTCTCCACTGTAATCTCTTGGCAAATACGATGTATGATGCAATACTATATTCCCTTGATGTATTGTGTCTCCCCGTCTATGTTTGAGTACTGAATTGTTCTTGGCAATGGTGAAATAGTTCGTTGATTGGTTGCATACAAGTTTGTTATCTTCTATGATTGTCTTTATGTACAATATATGAGTGCACGCATATGTTGGGGAATGCATGTAAGGTGATCACCGGTAGCATAATGGAGTGGTGGTGACTTGGGAGTGACAGTAACCTGAGACCGAGCCACAAAGTTATGTTATTGGGGGATATATATAGGGGACCTTAGAACGTAAGGCTATGGTGGGACTTTATGTCTTAATCAATCTTGTGCAGTCATTTACTTGGCCACATGATCCATCATAAGGGGTTGTAGATCATTTACTTGACTATACCTATTCATGGCTCCTTCCTAGAAGAAACAACTAAGACTAAAACATGTGCTTCACTAATTGTGACAACCACACGATCGAAACACCTATTGCTAGAACACTTTCTCCCTTGAGATACTTGAGATATTTGCTGCTTGCTACTTGTGAAACTTGCTTAGAAACTTGCATTTTAAACTTGCTTCACTAGTTACTAGACAAACCACACTCCACGTCACTTGCTTTTAATTAGTTAGTTCCTTTTAGTCAAACTTATTGCTTTGCATAAACAGCCATGTAAGAGGGTTATAGGGCTTTAGAGAATATATAGCTTACCTTCAGCTCCTCGTGGGTTCGACACTCAAATACTTATCGAAAGGTACTACAATTGATCTCCTTCACGTGGGAGTCATCACCGTTGTGATCCCGTATATCTATGGAGAGTACAGGCGTGCGGTTCAACTTACTAGGCGTGATGATGCGTATGCATACGCTGGTACAGTGCGATGTATGGGTGAGGCCACGTCCTGTCTCTGACAAGGGGGACAGGACATGTCAGAGACCACGACAGCGGAGACTTTCGGCGTCTGTCAGCGGAGAAGCGAAAGCGTGCCATACGGCACAGTGTGTAGTCACCTAATCATGTACTATTAGTTGGTGGCCACAAGTATATAAGGTGGCCACACCCCTACTGTGTGAGGGTCGCTCGTTACGTGATAAGAGAAGTGCTTCTAGTTTATTCAGAGAGAGATAGCAGTAGAGCTTCTTCTTCCTCTAGCTCCTTGAGCTTGAGGAACACTTGTACTCAATCACCACATATACAGAGAGAGGCAGGAGTAGGGGTGTTACCTTCACACGAGGGCCCCGAACCTGGGTAGGTCTGGTTGTTTGCAGTGTAGTGAGCGCGCCAGCTAGGCGTGCGATCCCTCCCCGGATACCCATAGTGTCCATCGGCCCCAAACTTAAGTCATCCCATGGAATCTGTCCTTACCTCACCACGACAAGGATATACTTATGGGAGAAGATTAATAAATTGCATGACTATGCTAAAAAATTGTGCTCTACTTATAATGTTACTTATTTCTTTGATAAATCTTGTTGCTGTAGGAGGTATAAACACCTCCCTTTTCAATGTGAGTATAATGATGATGTTACCATATCTTCTTATGTTAAGGGAAATAATGAATTATATGATGTGGAACAAATTAAAGAATTTATTGCTTGGATGGGTGCATTCGAAATTGCCTATTTACTTGAAAGTATTGATGATGCATCTTATAAATATGATATTTATGCTATACTTGAATATTTCTTTGACAATTACAAGGATCGTAATTACTACATAATGGAATATCTTAATAAATGCTCTCAACCTAAGGAAGAGACTAATGTCTTGCAGGATCTTATGGAAGAAGAAATTGATGAATCTCTAACAGAGGAGGAGAGTGATGATCCAGAGGAGGAAGAATGGAACCCATGTCTACTGATACGTCATAAACGTATCCCTAATTTCAGATGCTCCATGCCAATTGCTACATGTTTTCTCCCTTCTTTATGTCATTTTTATCGATTTTCCGGACTAACCTATTAACCTATTGATGATCAAGAGTTTTCTGCTGTTTTTAGTTTCAAAAAAGTTGTTTTGGAAATATTCTCGAAATTGGAAAGTTCGAAGCCCGGAAGTCCTATTTTCCCCGGAAGCATCCAGAAGACCGAAGAGGAGTCGAAGAGAGGCAGCATGGGGGCCACACCATAGGGTGGCGCGCCCCCTGGCCGCGTCAGCCATGGGTGTGGGGCCACTGGCCTCCATCGCCTTTGCCCTTTCGCCTATTTAATCCCCCGGATGGAAAACCCTAAGCACGTGATCAAAATCCCCGAAAAATTTCCGCAGCCACCGTCACCGTCAACCCCAGATCAGGGGGTTCTGAAGCTGTTTCCGGCACCCTGCCGGAGAGGAGATCATCACCGAAGACTTCTACATCACCATGCCTGCCTCCGGAGTGATGCGTGAGTAGTTCATCTTTGGACTACGGGTTCATAGCTGTAGCTAGATGGTTGTATTCTCCTCATATGCCTCCATGTTTAGATCTCGTGAGCTGCCTATCATGATCGAGATTGATCTTATGTAATTCTCTATGCTGTGTTTGCTGGGATCCGATGAATATTGATCTTATGCCAAGTTGATTATAGCCTTTATTTGCATATGCTATTTGTGATCTTGAATGCTTTCCGTTGCAAGTGGTTACTCTGGCCAAGTAGTTGCTAGTGACTCCAAGAGGGAGTATTTATGCTCGATAGTGGGTTCATGCCTCCTTGTTGCCTTGCTCGATTGACAGAAACCTGAAGGGGGAGGATGTGATGTTGCCATTAGGAAGAAAACAGAGGCGAGAGTGCCCGCGTGCATAATCATTGCTTACATTACATACTTTGTTTAATGCAATTATATGTTGCTAGCAACTTAATATCTAAGGGGGTTCGGATGATAACCTGAGGGTGGATTATTAGTCATAGATGCATATGGATGTCGGTGTATGTATCTTGTTGTAATGCCCGCACTAAATTACTATAGTAATCTTCGTGTCATATTGTGCACTACGGTGCAACCTCTATTTGTCAATTGCCCAGCTGTAATTTATTCACCCTACATGCTATCTTTTATGGTCAGCGCACAGTGAGAGCGATAGGAGTACACGGTTGATTGTGCGATCTCTTTGCTCTGAAGAAAAAATGGATCGTGCCATCTCTCTTTTTCAACCGACGCACAGCGCCCATATCCCATAGTCCCATACCGATCCAAACTCCAATTCTCCATGCCCCTCGCCGCGCCGCCGCCCCTACCTCCCCGCCTCCACACCAGCCGACCGCCTCCACGCCCACCGCGTCTCCACGCCAGGATGCCCCGCACGCGCCCAAAACCTCCATCCACGGACGACTGGACACAGTTCAGGTCGAAGACCACGACCCGGTGTCGCCCGCTCGCCGCCATCGCCGAGGAGGTAAGACCTGATGCGCCGAGATTTTTCATGCAGGAAAGCGCCACGGAAGGGAGTTCGTGGAGAATATCAACGGATTTGAGCGCCATCCATCGTCATGGGTCGCTACTCGCTACCCTCAACCCTTGCCCGAGCTCGCCGCCATCTCAGTCCATCTTCTACGCAACGGCCACAGCGGAGCAGACTGACCATAAAGAGCAGCGTCCTCCACGGCTTCCAGTCTTCCACCTTGGTTAGGTCGGCACTTGGCTCCCCTCCTTCCTCACGCCCCCTTTTTCTCCACCGTTCTCGGACATCGGCCACCTGCTTCTCCTCAGCATAACCGTGCTCAACATGTTGGCCCCTTATTTCGACCACAAAATGCATGCCCAGTGGGAGGGATTGCAAGGAAGGATAGAACCAGCGCTTAACATCAAAGTGATAGTTTTGGCTCACGCAAAATTTTCTGTCTACATGTTTCTAGGTGGCCGCTTTTGCAATAGAAGACACGATATACTGGATGCACGGAGGAGGTCAAGTAAGCTGATGCTATTGGTACATAGTTTCCTAAACAGAACAAAGAGTTTATTTAACAGTACAAGCTGTTAGTAGCTACAGATTGAATATGGCATTCCTTAACAGCATAGATTTTCAGCAGTGGAGAATTGAACAAACTACCACGTATATATGCAGATTTTCAGTCTATATATTCAGTAAAAAGTACAAAGTTTCAGTAGCATACTAATTTGTTTGTTGGGAGAAAATTAAACACAATCGAACTTGGACATTGATGAAACAACTGAAATTTCGTACAGACAAAATATACAAACAAATTCTGAACACACTTTTGTAGATTTTTTGTTCAATTTTCTTCTGTTCTTTGTTAAACTTAAACGGCAATACATTATGGCCAACATTGTTAAATGAATTTATTATGAATATTCTGCTTTTCTGTTCTGCAATACATTATTGCCAAATCCTGATCTACTGTTGTTGTCCGACTGACGATGTACAATCGCTGTTGTCGGAGGGATCAATTGGAAGTGGCCGGAGGGCGCCGTAGCAGCTGGAGGTCAGCGGAGGGAGCCGGCATAGCACGCCTCCCTTTCGCGCAGCGGTGGCTGCCGGATCCGGAAATCTAACGGACACGAAGCTTATTCCCATGTCGTGCTCCTTATCTAACTATTGTGCGTCTTGTTCTAACTGCAGCAGTAAGGTTGGTGGCTGTAAAACGCTGCTGGCCATTTGATTTATTTGGACGACATATATCCGGGGGCAAGGCACGGCATGACTCGTCCACGGTAAGCCACTCGATACAAGTCCAGCAAAAGAAGATACATGCTAATGAACATGGCTGAAGGGAACTGTAAGGTAATTCACAGTAGACATGCATGGTCGTACTTCCTTAATATTGTCATAGTATTGACAGCTTGTGGGTTAGTTTAGTTAATGTCATTTTGTACATTCGGTACATTTCTATTATGCATTACTTGCTAACTAGATACTAATTTGGCACATTTCTAAAAATAATATGTTTGGAAACAATATGTAATGATCCGAAGATAACTGAAAGGAATATATGCCTGAAAATTCAGCAAGTGGCGACTATGTTAACCAGTTAGGAACCCACAATCTCTTGATTTTTTCCCTCGTTAGAAATATAATATTTAGATAATATTTGAAATGTCGTAGAAGGAGAGGGTATCAAATTGACCGATATGGTAAAAGGGGAAGGTGGTCAGTAACAGGTAACAATGATAATCTTACTGGTTATGATGTTGTCCTATAAAAGGGTATCCAGTTATTCAGTTATATTTATGCTTTGGTAATCTTTTCCGTATGTACCAAATTAGCATCTTTGATTTCTCTTACAGTATCGAGACTTTCTCTCATCATACTTTGCAGCAGCAAAGTGTTCTATTATTGATCAAGTGTTCTATTTTTCGTCCCATGCAGATGAATGTTAAAAAGCTCAAGTTGATGTGCAGTCCGATAACAACCAGAGCAGAGTAGTCCTCGGAAGCACATGGTGGAAGCTTTGACATTTTAGGAGAGTTGGACATTTATGTTTGAGGTGTTGTTTGTTCTCAAATGACAACAAATAGTTTGGGATATTGTAGCTATCAATATTAATTCGACTATGTGGTACTTATGATCATGTTTGTTACCTATGTTGTGTTATCGATGTGCAAAGGCAATATAGATTTTTATTTGTAAAATAAATTTTTGTACTATATATAGTAGTGACGGGAAAACTACCAAACAACCAAAGAACTGTCACTACTAATATTGTAATATTGTACTAATATTGTACTAATTAGGTAAAAACACTACCGTGAAAATCAACTAGTGACGGCACAAATAAACAAGTGTCACTAGCAAACAGATTACTAGTGACGGGCGAGCGCCCGTCACTAGTATCCCATTACCAGTGACTAGTTATTGGTGACAGGCACTTTGCCCATCACTAGTGGGCCTTTTAGGCCCGTCACTGGTAGGCTATTCTGCAGTAGTGAGACACCACTGGTAGGCTATTGTGCACTACGGTGCAACCTCTATTTGTCAATTGCCCAACAGTAATTTGTTCACCCAGCATGCTATCTTTTATGGAGAGACACCACTAGTGAACCTATGAACCCCGGTCCATTTTTCTATATTGTTAAACAAACCACAAAAATTTCCTGCTTTCTTTACTTACTGCAAGCATACACTGTTTTTCCACATTATACGTCTAATCTTTGTTTTCAGCAAGACCGGTGAGATTGACAACCTCACTATACCGTTGGGGCAAAGTATTTTGGTTGTGTTGTGTGCAGGTTCCACGTTGTTGCTGACACCGGTGAAGCGCCAGCACCACCGTCAGTGGCATCAACCTTCTGAAGGTCCTCCTTCTCCTACTAGATTGATAACCTTGGTTCTTAAATAAGGGGAAAACTCCTACCGTTGTGCTCATCACACCCTCCTCTTGGGGTATCCCAACGAGTGCAAGATCTGCACCATCATCTACCTCCAAAAGAGAGTAACTCTTTAACCTATAATTGCGATGATCCTATTGATTCTTTTGAAATATCTCTTTTTGATGAAACTGATACTTGCTATACTTTTGATCTTGATACTACTATGAATGAAACTTGTGAGAATGATATTTCTACTGTTATTTATGATAATCCATGCTACTTGGATAAATCTTATGATGATGCTCTTGATGATCGTCCTATGTTACTTGATGTTATAAATTATAATGCTACTGAAAATAGGATTGCTATAATGTGTCCTATACCTTTTATGAGTGATCAATCATCTCGTTTCGATATTGCTAAAAGTGGGAAAAATAGGAGCTGATTTTAAATTTTGATCCCACATTTTTTAGCTTGATATGAATTGTGTGCTTTTAGACCATGACAAACATGCTTTATGTGATAATTATGTTGTTGAGTTTATTCATGATGCTACTGAAAATTATTATGAGATAGGAAAATATGATTGCAGGAATTTTCATGTTATTAAAACACCTCTCTTTTTGTTGAAAGTTTTGAAGTTGCTCTTGTTCTACCTTCCCATGATTTCTAGTTTGAGCTTCTTTAATTTATTTGTTTACAATATTCCTATGCATAGGAAGTGGGTTAGACTTAAATTTGTTTTAGACCTGATTCTTGATGCTCTCTTTTGCTTAATTCATATTTCTTATGTGAGCATCTTCTTCACTTGAAAACACTTGATTCCACTTTTCTGGGCCTAGCTAAAAGGTGTTAAAGAAAAGCACTTCTTGGGAGATAACCCATGCTTTTATTTTTTTGCTTTGTTTTTATCTGTTTTCTTTGAGTAAAGGGGTTGTATACTTCTGTAGAAACTCCTTTGTATCTTTCTTTTCATGTTTTAGTTGTGCCAAGTAAAGTTTCTTACGAGAATTGGAGTTGGTTTTTGGATTTCTGCGAAGAAGCAGATTTCTGCAGTTCACCGTAAAAATCGTATAATCCACAGAAAATCAGAATTACCTGAAATTTCTTGTGCTTATTCCTCGGCTAATTCCTCAACTTTTTCGTTCTTAAAGTTTTTCGATCTGAGCAATGTAAGTGCCCCAAAAAATTCGTCTTTATAGATTGTTCTGGTTTTGACAGATTCTGCCATTTTTCTTGCATTTGCTCTTTTACGATGTGAAGTGGATTTCTTTGCTTCACGAAACATCAGTGGCTGTAGCTAATGTTTAAAAGTATCAGTAGCACTTGTGGCCATACATAACCCATGGATTTTTGATTGTTGCACTAACCCTCTAATGTGAATTACTCTTGGAGTGTGGTGTGAAGGAAGTTTTCAAGGGTCAAGAGAAGAGGGTCATATATGTGATCAAGAAGAGTGCAAGGTCAAAGATTGGGGATGCCCTCCTGGTTCATCCAAGCATATTTTAAGAATACCCAAGCATCTAATCTTGGGGATGACCAAGGCATCCCCTTCTTCATCAACAATCTATCAGGTCACTTCTAGTGAAACTATATTTTTATTCGGTCACATCATATGAAGTTTAGTTGGAGCGTCTGTTTGTTTTTCTTTTGTTTTCTCTTTTTTTATTTTGTTTTACTTTCTGAAATAATATAGTTGGACCTTAGCATTCCTTGTTTGGGAGAGAGACACGCTCCGCTTTTTCGTATGAATACTCGTTATGCTCGTATTCTTAGTTTTTCTTCTAGTTGTTGCAAAAATTCATGTTTAGATCTTGTTTTCATTGCATCTCTTGTTCAGAGCTGTTAGTTTTAGTAGTGTTGTGTGAGTACTATCATTTTTGCTTGCTGGATTATTTAGAGAGTTTTTGTTAAAACATATTTTGTATGGTGCTTGTTGGGAAAACAAACTGCTGTTTGAATTAGAATTTATAACGGTGCAAGTAGGATCTTGTATAGACTGTGGCTAGACTTTTTCATATCATGCTAGATGTTATTTTAATTCTAAATCCTTGTGGTCATTTAGTAGCATGATTAGTCTCAAATAGCCGAGAGTCTTTAATGCGCCATTCAAAGAATCATGAGTTGTTCTTGTCAAGCATAAATTTGTGGTGGTCTCCTTTGAATGTTTTATTTGGTTGACTTGGCGCATGCTCACACCATGTTTATGACTATGAACCAGTCACTTATAGCCTCTATGATCATTTAGTTTTTGAACTTGTGGTACCATTTATGCTTTGATTAATGATGTTTATGTCTGTCGTGGGATAATCACGGCAGACGTTACCAGGGGTAACTTATCTTGGGGCAATTCGACTCTGGTGTTTGGGAGAGGGTTTAGCTCAGGGGAAATCATGTTATCAATCGATCTGGTAGCTCTGGCAATCAAGTCGCCGAGTCTCCGATCTAGGGTTACAATATCAGCTCTCGTATTACAGGGATACTCGAATATCTGGTGAAGCTCTCTTCTCCTAACCCTAGGAGCCGACTTATATCTTACCCAGCTCCCTGGCTTCCTATACAAGGCACACTCGGAATCCTACTTAGAAACCGCACCCAAACCCTAAGTTTCCTAATAGTAACCCCAAAGCCGGGTTCCGAGGCCTATGCTCCTTCTTGGGCCTTCTAGAAACTGCTTCAGCTTATCCGGGTCTTGTACGGTTTCCTTTGGGCCGGGTTACACCTTGACGTTAGACTACCGGGTTACCAATACCTCCATCAGTAGTCCCCAGAATAGCTTGGGCTTCGCAGGATTAACCATGAAGCGCATGCTATTCCCGGCAAAAATAATAAACACACAAGTCCATAAAGTACCGGGTTAAAATGCTTTGATAATAGCTAGGCCTTTCTCTATAGGTGGTCCATATAATAACCCGGCCTTTCCGAGTCAAATACCATTTTCCCGGGTCAGCACTTCGAGGAAAACGTGACAAGACCCGGATTCACACCGTCACCAATCAGCCCGAATATCATGCTCGCGATCCAATTCAATCCCTTTCCGGATATCTCGCAACAGGTGTTTTAATGCTTATCCCAAAATATCCGGACGGGCGATATTTTTCCGAAATTTTGACTCCCGCCGCCTCGACCTAGGGTGCTCCCACCCTGCACCTATAAATAGGTGTCCAAGGGGTAACCCTAGATCTAACGCTCACTCCTCATCTTCCTCCTCTCTCCATTTCACGCCTGCGCGCGCGAGCCCGAGCTCAAGCCCGTGCCCAGCAGGTCCACGCTGCCGGTCGCGAGAACGCCGTTGGGGCCGCGCCGCCGCTGTCTATCCGCCACGCCTGTAGCCACGACGCTGCCATCGATCTCCACCGCCGCGCCCTCGAGCAACCCGCCGGAAATCCCATGTAGCTGCCGCCATCGAGCCGTTCGCCGCCGCCACGCTCCCATCTCAATCCAGCCGGTAAATTCCTCAATCCCTTGGATCTAGATCCTGATTCCTCGAACATAGATTGGATCTCATCTTTCTCAAATGCTCCACCATTTCTCATTAGCTAGATACGACGTAATCTCCCTTTTTCACGGCTAGTACTCGATTAGATCCAATCGCGCATCTCCCAGCATATCCTCACCATCCGCAATTGTAAATTTTTCCTTTATGTGGCTTTGACTAGATTCAATCCGCTAAATTTTCCACAAGTACTTCTCGCTAAGTCGGATAATTATGGTTTCCGGGTCTCTCGATATTTGCACTCTGCATTTGCCTCTCTTTTTTTTAGATCCACACCTATGGCTCCTAAAGCCAGCGCTAAGTTGAAGGGGAAACACCCGGCCGGCAAGCCAAAGCCGAGTCAAGCGATCTCTGCCAACTGGGCAAGATCGACTGTACCAAAGCTAAACTCGACGAGCTCGCGGAGTCGGGTGTTCTGCCCACCCGGGAGGAGATCCACTGGAGGGTACCCGGAGAGGAGACCCGGCCTTCTCCAGGCCTAGATGAGGTAGTAGTTTTCGTTGAGCATGTGATCCGGGGTTTCCGCCCCCCGGGTCACCCTTTCTTCCGGGAGCTCCATGACCACTACAAGCTCCGGGTATTTGACATTGGCCCCAACTCTATGCTCAACATTACTCATCTCATAGTTCTGTGTGAATCATACATGTGCATCCCGCCAAGTTTAGCTCTTTTCCTTGAACTCTTCCAATGCAAGACGTGCCGAGAGAGCGGCGATGGGGCCCTCCTAGTCTGTGGAGGGGTCTCCATCCAGAGGCGGAAAAATTCCCTCATGCCGACTCTGAACCTCAGTTCCCACGTCAAACATTGGCAGAAAACTTATTTTTATTGCCAAGACACCTCTTCACCCGGGGAAAAACCATTGCCGGGTTTCACCGATAACCTCCTTGATATTTCCGATAATCTCAACTCTTTTGCCTCTGAAACCGAGAGACGGTCTATCCAGCCTCTGCTTAGTAAAATCGTTGTACTCTCGGCCCAGGGTCTTCTTGGGCTCAATCTAATCAAAACCTGGGTAAGTTGCCGGATCCAACCCAATAGCATCCGGCCCAAGCTCATGTGCAGCTATTCTGGGTACGTTACCGATTCTCTCCGTTACTCGGAGCAGAATTACCCGGCCTCGGACACAAATAAGATCATGAAAAATTTCTTGGCCGAGAAGCTAGAGGTGATCCGGAACATAGCCGGAGTGGACCCTTTCACTCGCGATAACCCGGCCCCAGCAGTAAGAACCGGTTATCACTCCTTTACCCGACTGACACTTTTCTTGCACAATCACTAACTTTTATCACTGTATTTTTCTCTCAGGAAGATAACGCTTTCTAGAAGATAGATACCCCTCCTCCTTCCGAAAACTTGGAAGAGGACGAGGAGCCGGCTGATACTGATGAAGGTAACATCCGAGTCTCGCTTATTTCCTTTTTTGTTACCTTGCCTAGGCCAACTTTTTCCTCTTTACCGACAATGTACCTTGCTTGCCAGAGCTAGAAGACAAAGAGGATACACAATCGGATGAGAGCGAAGCTGAGCCAGAAGTGGAAATCGGGGCAAAGAGGAAGACCCGGGGAGTTGTCTTCAAGGTGCCTTACTCCTCTATTGCCTCCAAACCATATTCGTACGCTAACATGTGCGAACTTAACCAATGTTTGATCGATTCACCACACTTGAAGGAACCCGCCCCAGTCAAGCGTAGGGTAACCTGGAACTCGCCGGGTGACGATCCCCTTCACCCGGGCATCCCTTCGTCCCCCGCTCGCCGAGCCGGTATTCCCCAAACTCGTTCTTCCCACCTTCCTCGAAGATGTCCCTCTCCAAATCATCCACTAGCCGGACAAATCCGAGTCTCACTTTCCAACTCTTTGTCAGCTTCTTCCGGGTCTAGCAACGATCTCCCACCAGATTTCGTTGTGAACACCGGGTGAGTTACTTTTCTTGCTACTCAATGCACTAACTTTTTCCGTATCTTTCGTTCATCATATACTGACTATTTATTTCTCTTTCTCAGAGCCAAGGTCACGATTAGTGACCCAGAGGACATGGACGTGGATAACCCGGCTACGGAGGATCCGGAAGACGTTGCGAAGACCGCGGCTGGCGGTGTAGAAGAAGAAGAAAAGGACTTGCTGAAAGATCCGGCCGAGCAAGAGGCCGAGTTTCCCATGCCAACGCACACACCCGGGGACGAGGATGTCGAGATCTTGGGATCGTGGAGGGGTGATCCCAGTCCTAACACTCAGGCCACCCGGATAACCTCTCCCAAGCAGGAAAGGACCCCGCCTCCGGGCGATCAGGACCCCAGCTCCTCCAGGCCAAGACTCGGCGATCTGGATTTTGAAGGAATGCTAGATGCACTCTTTTCCCTGAAGACTAATGAAAGGGACATTCTGGAAGCCATGGCGACTAAGCACCAGGTAATATAAACAATGTTGCTTGCATATTCACATAGTCCTCAAGTTCCGAGTGAACTATGCATAGTTTGCTTGGTACTTTATAACTGTATGATATACCATACCCGGATATATCTTTTGTCCGACTAGCTTTTCCTTTCCTTTTCTCACAGGCCTACGTGACCCAGTCTAAGGAGGTGTTGGCAAAGACCAACAAGCTCCGCGAGGTCGAGACAAAGTTACGTGAAGCGCTAGAAGCTGATGTGAAGAATCTTGAGAAGGACGTGAAAAAGTATAAGAAAAGGTCCCAAACTGCTGAGGGTGAGATGAAGAAAATTTCGGCCCAGATTGGCAACACTTACCGCACTCTACTTGGTAAGAATTTCTGACTTACTACTTATAACCCGGATTTGTCATTCTGTAAGGCTTATCATCCGGATTTCAGTGCTTTAACTTTTTCTGTTACTCTGCAGGTCCGAGTGAAAAGGCCCCAGATGAATATGATATTGCGAAATTAAAGACGCTGAAGGCCGTAATCTGGCAACTTACTGTCGGCACCAAGTGGATCTTGGAGGCTGTGAAGTGGCCGGGTAAGGGTTACTGTGGTTTGAACGATTTGCTTGATGCATGTTCTACCATCCCCGTCTGTATCGACCACTGGAAGCGTTCATCGTGCCGGGTTGGGGTAACCCGTGGGCTTGCTCTGGCCAAGGCCTATTTTCCTAGGCTTGAGCCGGCAAAGCTCGTGGGCGGGTTTCCCGAGTTCAACAACAACGGCTCCAAGTTCACTGGTAAGGATTACAAGGGTATTCATGCGCAGGTGCGTCACTCGGCGAGCTTGATCGCCGACAAACTGGATTTAAGCAAGATCACTCCACCTTATGATGCCGATGATAAACCAATTCAATCGGATCTGCCTAAGCCCTTTGACATGCTGGAACGGTGGAAGGCGGAAGCTGCCAAGAAGAAAGCTGAAGTCAATACTGTGCCTTCCACCTCTACGCTGGTTGTCCCTCCTCCAGCCCGTGCCGATACTGCGGCTAACCCGGACGCAGGAGTAGAGAAGACCACTGATGAGCACTCCATAGACCCGGCCGCCAAGGACAACGTCGATGACTCGGCTATGGATGCCGAGTAAAGTTTCCCTATTTATCGCCTCAAACACTTATTCGGCCAATGGGCATTTTGTAATATGCCTGATACAATTATTCTTTTAATAGTGCGCATGTGCACTTTTCGCTACAATTTCCTCGGTTTGTAATACGTTTAAACTTTAATAGCTTTTGGTGGCCCTTCTGGCCCCTCCTCGTGATATGTTATTCCTTAGCATTGAACTTTGTTGCTGCTTTTCTGATTTTTGTTCTTTTTCCTTTTGTGAGACTCGGTTTCCGGGTCTCGGTGGTTTTGACAAGTGGACTTTATTTCCTAAGTCCCCAAGACTCGGATTTTTGGGTTTTTAAGCTTAACAGCCAAACAATTTGTTGCCTTCCCAAGGCCCGAATTTCCGAGTGTAGGGATTTGTAGTTTTCAGAAAGGCAAATTGTTTTTGCTAAGGCTCAAAACATAGAGTTACTCACGTGGGTTTGAGGTTAAGCTTAATATTTTGTGAGTTTCCGGCTGTTAACCTTGTACTCTGCATAACCTGTGGTTTGGATGACCCTTTTGATCCTCTTTGTTGTAAGCCGGCTTTCGCGTGGATATTCAATGCTGCTATAACTTTATAAAGACATGGTCAGGCAAGTCCCATTGGGCATCATGACTGATTGTGATTACACGTTAGCAAAGCATGCCACATTTTTGCGAGTCACATCAAGCTTAAACAAGAGAAATCAAGAAAATTTGGCTCTATTGTCCGGTTATAAGATTGTAACCATACTTATTACAAGTAATCGGTCCTTATAACTTAATAACATCGTGGCCGGGTCTTTGAGTTTGCAACTGTGCTATTCAAGCAATCAACCCCCAAGACCTATATATGCAATCTTAGGAAAAATATAGAACTGGTGTATTATAAAACAAATAAGTAATACTTACCTGATAAAACAGGAAACATAAAGTAAAAACAGAAAGATCAAAACTTAACAGAAATAAATAAGAAAGAAACAATACCATAGTTTAACCATCTCTTTATTGATATGAGAAAAGTTCAGTCAGCAGGCCGCCTCATTAAAAACCCTCCAGTCCCCTTAGGTACCATGGATAGGAAAAGAGTGCGTCTGAAACCTGCTGCCTGTTACATCGTGCAATTCAAATTTGTAAACCTAGCCTATGCTAAGTATAGTAGGGACGTAGCTGAGCCACGTTCCATGGTCTTTCCCTCTCTTGCATAGATGAAGTGGTGTGGGCTGTGTCATTGACGGTATCCGACTCTTCCCTTGCATCTACCAGGTAATATGATCTGTTATGCAGATTCCGGCTTATAATGAACGGTCCTTCCCATGGTGGAGATAACTTGTGCTTTCCCTCTTTTGACTGTACCAGGCGCAATACCAGGTCCCCTTCCTGGAAGACCCGGGTTTTGACTCGCCGACTATGGTATCTCCTCAAATCCTACTGATATATGGCTAATCTCTCCAAGGCTTGTTCTCTGTGTTCTTCTAGCATATCCACGGCATCCTGCCGGGTCTTCTCGTTCTCCACCTCAACGTAAGCCGCCACTCGGGGCGAGTCGTGAATAATATCACTCAGCAATACTGCCTCTGCGCCATAAACCATGAAAAACGGGGTCATCTGAGTAGATCTGTTAGGTGTAGTGATGGTAGCTCTTCAACCCATGCTCCAGCAGCTCTGATGCACGGGACTCGCAGCCGTGGTTTTAACCCACGAAGTAACTCCTGATTTGCCCTTTCCACCTGTCCATTATCTTGTGGGTGGGCTACCGAGGCTATGTCAAGCCGGATACCATTGTTCCCGCAAAATTTATCCATCTCACCTAAGGACATGTTGGTTCCATTGTCTGTTATTATGCTGTGAGGGTATCCAAACCTGTAGATGATCCTTTTCAGGAACTTGACTGTTGTGATTGCTTCGTAGTTGGTAACTGGCATAACTTCAACCCACTTAGTAAACTTATCAATAGCTACCAAAAGATGGGTCTTTTTGCATGGTGACATGTGGAAGGGGCCCACCATATCCATACCCCAAACAGCAAACGGCCAGGTCAGCGGGATTGTTTGCAACTCCATAGCCGGCACATGGGTTTGGCAAGCGTACCTTTGACATCCATCACACCTTGCTACCAAGCGCTCCGCCTCAGCTAAGGCCGTGAGCCAAATGAAACCGTGTCGATATGCTTTGGCCACAAGGGATCTTATGGAGGCATGATGCCCACAATCACCTTCATGGATCTCCTTCAAAATCTGCCGGCCTTCTTCTGGTGCTACACAGCGCAAAAAGACTCCTGCTGCACTTCTTTTATACAGCTCTCCATTGATAATAGAATAGCCCTTTGCTCGTCTCAGAATTTTCCTTGCTAAAACTTCCTGTGGTGGTAACACGCCTCGTGATAGGTAGGCCAAAAACGGCTCTGTCCACTCGGGAATAGCACGTACTGTGGCCACGAGCTCCAAATCCGGGTCTTGGTTAGCCACCTCTTCCCCAGACTCGGTTTTAACAGATGGCCGCCATAACTCGTCCAGGAAAACATTAGGTGGAACCGGCTCTCTGCGCGAGCCGAGTCTTGCGAGCGCATCTGCTGCCTCGTTCTTTCGCCTGTCAATATGCTCCACCTCATACCCAGAAAAACACCCGGCAACTCTGTCCACCTCTCTGCGATATGCTGCCATTGTTGCATCCTTTCTATCCCAAGTTCCTGAGACCTGCTGTACCACGAGATCCGAGTCTCCGTAGCACCATATTCACCTAATGTTTATCTCCTTTGCTATTCTCAATCCATGTAACAATGCCTCATACTCGGCCACATTGTTGGAGTAATCAAAGTGAATCTGCAACACGTAGCTCAATTTGTCGCCTTTGGGTGATGTGAGCACCACCCCAGCTCCTGACCCCTCATACTTCTTAGAACTGTCAAAGTGCATTACCCAAGACTCGGAACTTGGCATCATTGTGGGCATGCTTGTGTGAGTCCAATCGTTAATAAAATCAGCTAAAGCTTGAGATTTGATTGCAGACCTGGGCTCGTAGTTGATGTGATAATCTCCCATCTCGATGGCCCACTTGGCTATTCTACCTGTCGCGTCTGAATTTCTGATAATATCTGCCATTGGTATAGAGCTAACCACTGTGATGGGGTGTTCCTGAAAATATGGTTTCAATTTCCAGCTGGCCATAAAGACCCCGAAAACTAGTTTTTGACAATGTGGGTAACGCTGCTTTGCTTCCGATAGTACTTCACTCACATAATAAACTGGCCTTTGTACCGGGTGATCTTTTCCATCCTCTTTGCGCTCGATAACAACCACGGCACTAACCGCCAGGGGCCCGGCCGCAACGTATAACAACATGGGCTCTTTAGGACCCGGTGCCGCCAGAATTGGTGCCTCAGATAATTTTTTTTAGGGCTTCGAACGCCTCGTCCGCCTCTTGGTCCCAAACAAATTTGTCGGTTTTCCTCAAGAGCCGGTATAAAGGTATTGCCTTCTCTCCAAGCCTGGATATAAACCGGCTTAATGTTGCTACGCATCCTGTAAGCTTTTGAACATGCTTCAGGCCTTCCGGCTTTTTCAGATTCTGAATAGCTTTAATCTTGTCTCAATTCCTCTCTCGGAAACAATGAAACCGAGTAATTTTCCTGCTGGCACTCCAAACACACACTTTGTGGGGTTAAGCTTCATCTGATACCTTCTCAAATTCCTGAACGTTTCCTTTAGGTCCTCAATGAATGTTTCTGCCTTCCTGGTTTTAATCACCACATCATCGACATAAGCATGAACGATGCGTCCAATCTGATCCTCGAAACACTTTTGAATGCACCTTTGGTATGTTGCGCTAGCGTTCTTTAGCCCAAAAGTCATCGTTTTATAACAGAAAGCTCCAAAGGGGGTTATGAATGATGTTTTCTCCCAATCTTCCTTCTTGAGCTTGATCTGGTGATACCCGGAATAAGCATCCAGGTAACACAATAAGTCACTTCCAGCCACTGCGTCTATAATCTGATCTATCCTTGGGAGGGCAAACGGATCCTTTGGGCAATGTTTGTTAAGACTCGTGTAATCTATGCACATCCTCCACTCGTTGTTTTTCTTCATCACCAGAACCGGATTTGCCAACCAATCCGGGTGAAAAACCTCCATGATAAAGCCGGCTGCAAGAAGCCGAGCTATCTCCGCTCCTATAGCCTTTCTTCTTTCCTCGTTCATTTTTATCAGGCCCTGCTTCACAGGCCGGGACTTGGGATCGACATGTAAACTGTGTTCAGCTAACTCGGTTGGGATACCCGGCATATCACTAGGCGTCCAAGCGAAAACATCCTGATTACCACGAATAAACTCGATAAGTGCTTCTTCCTGCTTACTATCTAGGTTGGATCCTATAGCAAACTGCTTGGAGGGATCGCCCTCGACGAAAGCCACCATCTTTGTGTCATGTGCTGCTTTGAATTTTGCTCTCTCATCTTCCGTATTCGGTCTTTTCAATGCTGTTCTATCATCCGGGTCTACCTGAGACCGGTAAAACTTGAGCTCTTCCTTTCTGCACGCCTGTTCTGCCATTGCCGCATCTCCATCGTCACACTCGGCTGCTATAACCCGGTTGCCGTGTATAGTAATGGTTCGCTTGGGACCCGGGATCTTTAGCTGTAGGTACACGTAACACGGCCTGGCCATGAACTTGGCGTAAGCCGGCCTTCCGAACAGCGCGTGATAGGGACTGCGCAACTTTACTACCTCGAACGTGAGCCATTCCACTCGGAAATTGTCCTTCGATTCTCCAAAAGCAACCTCTAGAGTGATCTTTCCTTCTGGCCACGCTGAATGACCCGACACGATCCCATGAAAAACTGTAGAACTTTTCTGCAACTGAGACTCCTTGAGACCCATGCGTAGGAAAGTTTCCCAATATAAGATATTGATGCTACTTCCACCGTCCATCAGAACCTTTTTCAACTCGTAACCATTAACCTGTGGTGAAACTACCAAAGCCAGCACACCCGGATGTTCTATTGTTTCCGGGTGATCCCTACTGCTCCATGTGACCTCTTGGTCTGACCATCTCAAGTATCTCGGAACATCCGAAGAAACCCAATTTACCGCTATCTTTCTATCTTTATTGGAAGTCCCTGTAGTATCGACATGGTACTGCCCTAGCTGCTTGGGGTTGGCTTGGAAACCTCCAGCGCCTCCTTGGTTGTTACCCGGATTACCACCTCCTGCGTTGCCAGCCGGGGGTGGGCCATTGCCCGGGTTTCCGCCCGAACCCGGTCTTGCTCCCCGGCCTGCACCTCGCATGGCCTTCTGTATTTCCTCGTTTTTCCATCTCTGTAAATCTACGCACTGAATGATTAGCCGGCCTACCGTTCCTGCTATGACGCAGACATGGCATCCTGAAGGCCTCTATATGATTATCCGGCCTTGGTGGTCCTTGATAATTTCCTCCATTGAAGTTTCCTCCGTTGAAATTTCCCTCAGCTTTGGGTCTCGCAAACCCGGCTTCTGTACTGGCGACAAACTCGGAGTTTCCTTCATATGGGCGCTTGTGCTGGTTGTTTCCATTGTTTCCTCCATTATTACCCGGTGTAGCTCCATTGCCGGGTCTTCCACTATTACCCGCGTTGGCCTATGCTTTCTTATCATCGACATCCTCCTATGTGGTATCCGTGGCACGTGCTTGTTGCATGCGTCCATCAACTCTCCAATCGTAACCTCTAAAGCGTGACGGCTAGACTTCATGCGTGTCAGTTTTTGCACTAAGGGTATGTATTTGCATGTTTTTGCCATAGCTTGTAACGCATCTTTTGATTGGATATCAGTGGACGAGTGGAGAATTTCCATAACCCGGCGCACCCAACTGCGTGCTGACTCTCACTTCTTCTGAATACATCGCTCTAAATCATCAATCGTAAACAACTTCCTGCATGTTCCATGAAAGTTCTTGATAAAGACGGTTTTCAGCTCGCCCCACGAATTGACGGATCTCTCGGGTAGATTATTGAACCACAACTTTGCTGCTCCTTCTGACATCATTAGGTACATGAATTTGGCTTGAAGATTCTCAGATGCGTTGCGGATTGACATGGCCATCTCATAGCTGCTAACCTAGGTTTCTGGATCCATGGTCGGCTCATAATTAACCACTTTACCCGGCTCCTTGAACTTATCCGGGTAAGGCTCAGCTCGGATGGTATCCGCCAAACACTTAGGCCCGGCAAGGTTTGCCGGCACTGGCATCACTCGGGAAACGTGTGACGCCGCAGCGGGTACGGCGGGGGGAGCAACCGCTACCGGTCCCCGTACCACAGACCCGGCCGCTGCTCGCCTGGCTCGGGAACTGTCCACAATGGCTTGCGCCGCTGATACCGCAGGCGTTGCCGGCCTACGGGGATGAGGCGGCATTTGCTGCTGCTCTGCCCTCCGCCGCGCCGAACTTGACTGGATATTGCCGGTATTTCCGTTCTGCCGGCTCACATATGGTGCTCCGTGCATTCCACTCATGTTATCCGGGTAATTAGCCTGCTGAACTATTGTCGTGCGCAGAAAATCTATTGCCCGCCGGGTCTCCGCTGCGTGGGGTGACTCTCCTACGGGGATGCGATCAAGTGCCAATGTTGCTGCATACACGTTATCCATGGGGTTATTGAAGTGACCTGGTGGGGTATGAAATCGTGGCGGTGGTGGTGGTGCTGCATTGCCAGTTGCAATTCCTGTTTGCAACGTGGGTAACTCGGCTTGCACGTTTGCCGGCTGTCCTCCCAAGGTTGCAGGCTGATGTCCGGTTTCCTGATTCACAGCCGGAATTGGTTGATCCTGAGGTGTAATGAACAGTGCGGCCGGGTGTATAGTTCCACCTGTTGCCGGTAATCTTGATTGGTATCTCTGATTGTGCATCCTGGTCGACTGAACCTGGAGCCGGTTCTCCAATTCTTCTAGCTCGCTCTGGCGCGCAGCTATCCCTTGCTTTTCAGCTTCCACGTCTCTCCTTTGTTGATCCAACGCACGGCGGGCCACATCCAGATCTGCGGCGCGTGCCGCTGCATTTTCCGGGGTTATCACCATTGCTAGGACTGTAGGATCCAAGATCAAGTTATTGTTGAACAGAGCCGGGTTTCGTGGATTCGAGGGCCCCGCTCCTGGCGTTCTGTTCGCCATAAACCCAAACATGTTTCTCCATAGCTCGCTCTCGGCAGTACGGCTGGTAACTGAAGCCGATTCTCCATCGACCCGAGCTACAACCGGGTTTCCATCAACCGGATTTTGCTGCTGGGCCACCGCTCGCGCCGCTCCGACCGCGGCCGTAGTCACGTCCCCCTGATTGAGATTGGTTGCAGGGCCTGTGTAGACCGCGACCTGGCGCGCGATGCCTGGTGAAGATTCGTATTCTTCCTCATCACAGCTATCCTCCTCGTACCGATCTTCCAGCAAGTGCAGGATAGACTCGGTGTCATCTTCTCTCATGACCCGGCCACGCGGGGTCCATACCGGCTCCTCCGGCTATTCCCTCTTCGTGGTGGGCTCTTCTACCGGATATGCCGTCCCCACCGATTCTTCTCCGTCCAATTGAACGCAAGTCGCTTCTCCTGACACAGAATCATACTCAATATCGTCAGGGATTGAACCGTACGTACGTACCATGCCGACGAAGACGTTGACCCGGCTGATCGTGACGACAGATCCGGCTTCTAGCAGATCCGACTCTGGTCCCCAACCAAAGTCATCTACCATCTTCTCTCCTTCGGGGTTGGTGTAGATCTCGCTGATGACGAGGTTCTTCATGCTTTCCCGAGTTTCTCCCGTGATGTAAACACCTCTGGACGTAGGCCCCATGGTGGGTGCCAACTGTCGTGGGATAATCACGGCAGACGTTACCAGGGGTAACTTATCTTGGGGCAATTCGACTCTGGTGTTTGGGAGAGGGTTTAGCTCAGGGGAAATCATGTTATCAATCGATCTGGTAGCTCTGGCAATCAAGTCGCCGAGTCTCCGATCTAGGGTTACAATATCAGCTCTCGTATTACAGGGATACTCGAATATCTGGTGAAGCTCTCTTCTCCTAACCCTAGGAGCCGGCTTATATCTTACCCAACTCCCTGGCTTCCTATATAAGGCACACTCGGAATCCTACTTAGAAACCGCACACAAACCCTAAGTTTCCTAATAGTAACCCCAAAGCCGGGTTACGAGGCCTATGCTCCCTCTTGGGCCTTCTAGAAACTGCTTTAGCTTATCCGGGTCTTGTACGATTTCCTTTGGGCCCGGTTACACCTTGACGTTAGCCTACCGGGTTACCATCCCTCCATCAATGTCGCTATGCATGATTATGGCTCTTATGCTCTCTTGACTTGTCGCTCCAAGTCTTTTGCTAGCCTCCACCTCTGCTGAGTATGAGCTCTACTCGTGCATCCAACTCCCAAAACCCAAAGTATGCCAAATGTGTCCACCATACCTACCTATATGCGACATTTAACAGCCACTCCGAAGTAAATTGCTCATGTGTTACCGTTAAAACTTTCACAATTACTCCTGTTTTGTGCTCCTGTTTTAGCTCATGAGGACGTAAATAGAGAATCTTTATCTCACTTGTTGATTGTACTTTCACTCCCTGGACTAGTGGCTTCATCCTCTTATCCAATTGATAGAAGAGCTGGCAGCGGGGTGCCCAACCCCAAATTAATAACAATAAATTCTCTTCACTATTTTTGCCCCTGATTTATCACTCAAAGCATAATTGTGTAAAAAAAGGGAAAGAGGGATGACCTTCTACCCAGATGCGTCCTTCTATGGGATCCACTCTTGTGAAGTCTAGTTGGCTTGTGATGTACTGTATTTTTTGTTTACCATTCGTTGACATAAGCTTATGATGCATGTAAAATGCATACATGAACTTTGCATGTTATTACTTGTTTTTCCTACATATTAGCAACTTATATTCATGTTTTATAATGATTTGGGGGATTTTCTAAACAATCCCCCTTCTTTTGGTTCTAACCCTGTTTTTCCAGAAAACGTACTTTTTAGTGTTTCGGACTTTCCGGGAGCTTCGGGACTCCAAAAAGGGCAAGGCAAAAGAGCACGGTTCAGAATTTTTGAGACGAAGACCATGGGACAAAGTAGAGGGCCAAAAGGCCAACCAGGTGGCAAAGAGGACCCTCGACGCGGCTAGATTCCTTGGTCGCGTGAGAGGCCCCCTTTTTGCCCCCGTGGCTCCGATGCCGTCGATCTTTCTTCTCCCGAGTCTCTCGTGACCTAAAAACGACTATATAAAGGGTCCCCTGGCCTTTTTGAGGAGGAGGCGGCGCTGAGAGACGAAACCACAAAACAGAGAGACAGAAGGCTGCCGCCGGAGAAGATTGGAGGGGGGAAACGCCGCCGTGATCACCCCCGGAGGGCTCCACCCCTCTCTGGCGTGTTCATCATCAACATCTACAGCAAGATCAGCTCCATCTCTCCACTGTAATCTCTTGGCAAACACGATGTATGATGCAATACTATATTCCCTTGATGTATTGTGTCTCCCTGTCTATGTTTGAGTAGTGAATTGTTCTTGGCAATGGTGAAATAGTTCGTTGATTGGTTGCATACAAGTTTGTTATCTTCTATGATTGTCTTTATGTACAATATATGAGTGCACGCATATGTTGGGGAATGCATGTAAGGTGATCACCGGTAGCATAATGGAGTGGTGGTGACTTGGGAGTGACAGTAACCTGAGACCGAGCCACAAAGTTAAGTTATTGGGGGATATATATAGGGGACCTTAGAACGTAAGGCTATGGTGGGACTTTATGTATTAATCAATCTTGTGCAGTCATTTACTTGGCCACATGATCCATCATAAGGGGTTGTAGATCATTTACTTGACTATACCTATTCATGGCTCCTTCCTATAAGAAACAACTAAGACTAAAACATGTGCTTCACTAATTGTGACAACCACACGAATGAAACACCTATTGCTAGAACACTTGCTCCCTTGAGATACTTGAGATATTTGCTGCTTGCTACTTGTGAAACTTGCTTAGAAACTTGCATTTTAAACTTGCTTCACTAGTTACTAGACAAACCACACTCCACGTCACTTGCTTTTAATTAGTTAGTTCCTTTTAGTCAAACTTATTGATTTGCATAAACAGCCATATAAGCGGGTTATAGGGCTTTAGAGAATAGATAGCTTACCTTCAGCTCCTCGTGGGTTCGACACTCAAATACTTATCGAAAGGTACTACAATTGATCTCCTGCACTTGGGAGTCATCAAGCACTTTTGTGGCGCCGTTGCCGGGGAGCATTGTGCTAAGCTTTTATTCTTGTTTGCATTGCATACTAACATATAAACCTAAAACACAAAAAAAATTATAAAATGGAAAACAACCAAAAATTTTTAGAACTGTATAATATCTACCTTGAATTAGGACATGAAGTGTTTGAGGAGAAATTGAAAAATTATTTGCACAACAATCATATTTGTGGTAGTACTAATTCTTTGAACACCTTTATTGCTAAGGAAAACCTTGAGCTTGGGGAAGTTTGGCTTGATGAATATGATATTTTTAGTCCCCCTACTATTGAGGATAAAAATGATATACTTGCTGATTCTATGGAAAGTTTTAAGCTTGGGGAAGTTGGTTTTGATGAGCATGATATTTCTAGTTCCCCAAGCTTGGAGGAGAAAATTCACTTTGATGATGCTATGCCTCCTATATATGATGATTGCAATGAAAATTATGAATGTTTAACTCCCACTATCACTAATGAGGATTTTACTTATGTGGAGAGTAGTGATTCTTTTATGCATGTGGCTTATGATAAGAATGTTTTATGTGATATTCATATTGTTGAATCTATTCATGATGCTACTGAAAATTATTATGAGAGAGGGAAACATGGTTACACATATTTCAACAATATTAAGTTTCCCCTCTTTATGCTGAAAGTATTAAAGTTGCACTTGATCTACCTTTCTATGCTTGCTATTATGTGCTTCTTTTATTTGTTTCATTACAAAATGCCAATGCATAGGAAATGGGTTAGACTTAAAAATAAATTGTTTAATATTTTTTTGGTGTGTTCCTTATGCTTTAATTTCCTATTCGGTTTGAGCACCAATTTATGTCTTTACAACATGTAAAATTCCTTTACCTAATGTTATGTATCATTTAGTTTAAGATTTTCATTTTATAAAAAAATTTGGGAAAGTAAATGAGAAGGATGAGTAATGGAGAAGTTGGGGTCGACCTTGAACATGTGTTGTTCATGCCAATGAAACCATTGCAAAGTCTCTATCATTAAAACTTTTTCCAAAGCTAAAAACAATAAAAATATTAGTTCACTACTGTAACATCACATTTCTGTCTTATTTCTCATCTTAAATGGCAAGAATAATCTTATATGAGATATAGGATTAAACAATAGTAATTAGCTGTCAATAAAACAGATTCCTGAACTTCACTGTGAAAAATGTTTAAAATCACAGAAGTGGAATTTTGACCTGGTAATTTACGACAGCAATATTTAGTTATCACTACATATTGAATTAGTTTTAAGTTTTCTGATTTGAGCAACTTAAGTGCCTCTAAAAATTCACTCTTTACGGGCTGTTCAGTTTTTGGCAGATTATGTCTTTATTTTGCATTGCTCTCATTACTTGTGTTTTGTGTGGTTCTTTTGATCAAGGAGCAATGCACAACTGTAGTAACAGTAGTTAATATTTAGAATCAACTCATGATGTGTCTTTGCTGTACCTATGTGGATTTTATTTATGGAGGCACTAACCCCTCTAATCAAGTTTTATGTTGAGATTTGTGTAAGAAGAATTTTTCAGGAGGAAGAGTTGAGTGAGATGAACAAAGATCAAGAGGGACAACCAATCAAGCTTGGGTATGTACCCCTGGGCTCACCCTACATGTATCAAATAATTACAAGAATCCAAGCTTGGGGATGCCGAGCCACCTCACTCCAACCATCATGATGTTAAGTAAGTAAAGCCTAGCTATATTGCTATAAAGAAAGCGCTTTACGGGAGGCAACCCGGTTGTTTTTGTTTGGATTTTCCTAGTTTCCTCTTGATGTCTCAAGATATTAGTTTATTTTTGTTTTAATTCTGGAGTTTTCAACAAAGAGTCAAGTCAAACCCATTTGGACTTATAGGTTGCTATCCTAGTGCATGAAATTTCTGTTTCAGCACGAGTCTGCTCACCGTATGATTTTACGTTTTTTATTGGTATGTCGGATTGAGCTAATTTTTTAGTATGTTCTGCAACTTTTTGTCCTCTGTAATCACAAAAATTGGCTCAATTTTTTGACGAGTATAGCTTAGGGAAAAACGTTCGTTTTTCTGCTGTTGCTTTTCTGGACAGATTCTGCCTTCTTTTGTTTTATGCACTCTTTGGGCTTGGGAATCGAATTTGCATGATTATTTCAAGCAAGAGAGTGAACATACAACATAATTAACCTTATTGTCTATCTACTGGAGTATTTGATTTGGAATTTTTCACAGCAAGCATGTGATTTGTTTGTCCTTGCTAATCTCACCCCACAGAAAAAGAATGGGAGAAACATGTTTTGTGAAGTTTTTTTTCACAGGGAATAGAGGAGCTGCGCCTCAAGACATCCAAGAATGGTGAAAGCCATAAGATTGGGGATTTGATGAAAACCCCAATGGAGCTACACTCTTTTGGTTAGCACACGTCTACTTTCTGTTTTTCTAAGCAAAACATTTATCGTAGAGACTTGAAGCGTCTAGTTTTTATTTAATTTTGTTTTGATAAGACCACACCCATCATTTTATATGAGATTGAGCTAATGGAGTTTTGGGTTGGAATGTATTGGATTCTAGTATTATGACTTTGAATAGGGATGCCATGGTTGATTTGAAGAGCTACATATGTTTGCATGATTTATAGGCTTTTTATGTGTAGAAATTTGCAATAATGTTGTCTTGAGCTATCTCTTATTCATGTCCTTGATGTTAATTGCTGGTTTATTTAGTTTGTCATGAAATGAGTAGTCCTATGGACATATGCATGCATAGTATCTGGTCAACTATCTCCCTCTTGCTAGCCAAAAATTTAAAAATTCCAACAAGTAAAAACTTGTTTCCAACACTCCTTAGCCAAGTATTTCCAGTGAGTCCACCATATCTTCCCATTAACTTCATTGCTATTCCGAGTATGTTCACCATGTTATTGTGTTATTTATGTTCTAAATTAAGATATTCACTTTATTAATTGTCATGGGTTGAACTTGGGATAGGACTCTCACGAACTTTTGAAGGCACACTTTACTTTTTATGCATCTAATAAACATGACCCAATAATGGGAGACACAAGTTTTGCGTTTGACAAGTGTGTGGTTGGGAGCTAGATATAAACGTGTATCACCGGAAAGCTTTCAACATTGCACAAAAATTTACATTTGGTTGATATCATGTACTTTTGTTTTTGGACTCCTGCCATGCCAAAATGAAATAGAGGAATAGTAAGTTTTGATGAGTAAGTATCTATATGACTAGAGAAACGCATTGGGCCGCTAACCCCAGCCATGCTTTATCATGGTGGAAATTTACTTACAGCTTGAGTGACTCTACAACACATCCTACAATAAAATAAGAAGCTATGCATAATAGTGAATGAAAATAAAAAGGATGATGAGTCTACTCCGTTTGTTTGTCTTGTCATTGTGACATGGGCTTGTTTCCATGTCATGGGGCAAGAGGTACCTCTTTGCGGTTCTCTATGATGTCATTAATACTTATTATGATTGTACAAAGCTTATTAGGAATCTTAATTTGAGTAATCATGGAGTAGGTTTTCACACTCACGGGGCATGAGGCTTTCAACCACCTTGTCATTCACCATTTAAGATGCTAGTGATAAAGGGGCAATGAGAGTCCTAGATCAATGGATACCACATTTCAATTAGTAATTTTAGTTGAATAATTTAGAGGCTAAATAAGACTTGATCATGTTTTACCTCTACTCAATTTTATCCAAAGTGTCCACCATATTTTATAATTTCCATTATGCTATTCTTTGACCAATATAGGATTTTATTTTTCATTTTGTGTATGCATTTGGTCCATAGTGCTTTTATTTCATTATACACTTTGTGAACTTTCATGAAGCATCTTTGCTTGCATATTTGATATTTCTTACAACATGAATTGTATATTGCTACTCATTTCTAGTATTAATAATTTGATTATATGTAGCATGAATAATCCTCCTTGATATCCCATGATTGTTTCAATATGCAAAGTCCATGTTAGTTTTATCACCTTCATACTCGAGGACGAGCATGGGTTAAGCTTGGGAATGTTGATGCATGTAAAATGCATACATGAACTTTGCATGTTATTACTATTTTTTCCTACATATTAGCAACTTATATTCATGTTTTATAATGATTTGGGGGATATTCTAAACAATCCCCCTTCTTTTGGTTCTAACCCTGTTTTTCCAGAAAACGTACTTTTTAGTGTTTCAGACTTTCCGGGAGCTTCGGGACTCCAAAAAGGGCAAGGCCAAAGAGCACGGTTCATAATTTTCGAGACGAAGACCATGGGCCAAAGTAGAGGGCCAAAACGCCAACCAGGTGGCAAAGAGGACCCTCCACGCGGCCAGATTCCTTGGCCTCGTGAGAGGCCCCCTTTTTACCCCCGTGGCTCCGATGCCGTCGATCTTTCTTCTCCCGAGTGTCTCGTGACCTAAAAACGACTATATAAAGGGTCCCCTGGCCTTTTCGAGGAGGAGGCGGCGCCGAGAGACGAAACCACAAAACAGAGAGACAGAAGGCTGCCGCCGGAGAAGATCGGAGGGGGGAAACGCCACCAGGATCACCCCCGGAGGGCTCCACCCCCCTCCGGCGTGTTCATCATCAACATCTACAGCAAGATCAGCTCCATCTCTCCACTGTAATCTCTTGGCAAACACGATGTATGATGCAATACTGTATTAACTTGATGTATTGTGTCTCCCCGTCTATGTTTGAGTAGTGAATTGTTCTTGGCAATGGTGAAATAGTTCGTTGATTGGTTGCACAAAAGTTTGTTATCTTCTATGATTGTCTTTATGTACAATATATGAGTGCACACATATGTTGGGGAATGCATCTAAGGTGATCACCGGTAGCATAATGGAGTGGTGGTGACTTGGGAGTGACAGTAACCTGAGACCGAGCCACAAAGTTAAGTTATTGGGGGATATATATAGGGGACCTTAGAACGTAAGGCTATGGTGGGACTTTATGTCTTAATCAATCTTTTGCAGTCATTTACTTGGCCACATGATCCATAATAAGGGGTTGTAGATCATTTACTTGACTATACGTATTCATGGCTCCTTCCAAGAAGAAACAACTAAGACTAAAACATGTGCTTCACTAATTGTGACAACCACACGAACGAAACACCTATTGCTAGAACAGTTGCTCTCTTGAGATACTTGAGATATTTGCTGCTTGCTACTTGTGAAACTATCTTAGAAACTTGCATTTTAAACTTGCTTCACTAGTTACTAGACAAACCACACTCCACGTCACTTGCTTTTAATTAGTTAGTTCCTTTTAGTCAAACTTATTGCTTTGCATAAACAGCCATATAAGAGGGTTATAGGGCTTTAGAGAATAGATAGCTTACCTTCAACTCCTCGTGGGTTCGACACTCAAATACTTATCGAAAGGTACTACAATTGATCTCCTGCACTTGGGAGTCATCAGCATACACCTCTCTAAAAAAACATAGACACTCCTCCACGTATGTGATTGTTGGCAAGCACCCGAGGATTCGGTTAGCCATGGTTTGTGTAAGATGGATGGGAGTAGTTTCAAATTTTTATACCTCTGTTTAATAAAATAAAAAACTCTAGAACATGAGTTGATCCCTGCTTCCCTCTACGAAGGGCCTTTCTTTTACTTTTATGTTGAGTCTCCATCTTCTAACTTTATGCACAGTTGAGAGAGCATAGTTTCCATTCTGAGTTTTATGTGCATTTGTCCCAGAAACATTATTAATTGATTCATGATGTATTATTGCTTGTGCTCTGATTATTTGTTCTAGTCTTCCTCATGAACTTTGAAGGTGTCCTGGCATTTATGTTTTGCCCCACTCTTAAGTTGTAGCAAAATATCACTTTTCCATGTTATCTCTATGCTTGAAACAAACGTATATCATTTGTTGCATTGTTATTCATGATCTTTTATTTGTGTTACTTCTCATGATGCAAGGTGATTGCTATGCTTTATTATTAAAATTCTATTTATCATTCTTGTGTTGAAGTTCTATGATCTCAACTTACTTATGCTTTAACATTGTTGATGATCAAGTTTATGTTGGTAGCATGTCACCTCAGAAATTATGTGTTTTTATTGTTCACCTACTCGAGGACGAGTAGGAACTAAGCTTGGGGATGTTGATACGTCATAAACGTATCCTTAATTTCCGATGTTCAAGGTTGTTTTCATATTGTTTCCTACATGTTTGCTATACACTTTATGTCATTTTATCGATTTTCCGGACTAACCTATTGACAAGATGCCAGAGAGCCAGTTCACTGTTTTCAGTTTCAGAGAAGTTGTTCTGGAAATATTCTAGGAATGGGAAAATTCGAAGTCCGGAGGTCCTAGAATTCCCGAAGGTTCCACGGAGTCCCGAAGAGGCCCAGAGGGGGGCCACACCATAGGGCGGCGTGGTGGTGTGGGGCCCCAGGCCTCCACCGCCTCTGCCCTTTCGCCTATTTATACCCCCCGAGGCGTAAACCCTAAAAAGATCCCACTTAGTCCCAAGAAACACCCGAGGCCGCCGTCATCGTCATCCCGAGATCGGGAGAGTTCTCGAGATCTCCCCGGCACCCTGACGGGAGGGGAATTCATCACCAGAGGGGTCTACACCACCATGCCCTCCTCCGAAGTGACGCGTGAGTAGTTCATCCCTATACTATGGGTCCATAGCAGTAGCTAGATTGTTGTCTTCTCCACTTTGTACCCCATGTTTAGATCTCGTGAGCTGCCTCGCATGATCATGATCATCTTTATGTAATGCTACATGTTGTGTTTGCTGGGATCTGATGAATGTTGAATGCTATGTATTCTGATTATCAATCTATCATGTTATCTTCATGCTTATGTTATTTATGATCTTGCATGCTCTTCGTTATTAGTGGATGCTCTGGCCAAGTAGATGCTAGTAACTCCAAGAGGGATTATTTATGCTCGATAGTGGGTTCATGCCTCCTTTTCATCTGTGCTCGAATGACAGAAATGTGACGGATGGAGGATGTGATGTTGTGTGACGCCTCGAGATCGGGCACTATGCAGATTTCAGCATTCCCGCCAAAATCCACATAATAACCGATTCCAGGTTGCCACTTGTGATAGCATTACAACAGTTCACGAATAATCCACAATAACAACAGAAAAGATATATACAAGACGACTCAAACGAGCCAAGGATACAACGGATACAATACAAAGATCCAAATAACAGCGGAAGAAACAACATAGCGTCCGGCTACGGACAAGATACAAATTGGACTAACAGTCCTGAAGATAACCGATGGCGTCCAATCCCTGCCCAGGCCAAGCCGAAGGGATTCCCAAGCTAACGTCGTCAGACTTCAAACCTGTTGACTGCAATGTTGAATATGAAGCCACGAAAGAGATTCGTGGGTCAGTACGGTTAAGTACTGGCAAGTGGATAAACCATACTCACAAGATACCGGCGTAACCAGTCATCACAAGATACAAATACTTTGGGTTCAACGGAAAGGAAGGGATTCTTGCAAATAAGCGGCAGCGGGCTGCACTAACCAACTACAGAGACTCACTACAACATCCGGCTAAAAGAGGGGGATAAGATAGCGTATCGTAACCAACTAGTAATAACCACCCAAACAAACCCATCCAATGTTACCCTCTACTAAGGAAGCAAACCAAGGATAACTCACACTGTTGGATTAATGATGGATCAACTTATTGTGTCAATAAGACTATTACTAGTCAAGTATCATTAGTTAGGTGTAAGTTGTTCTGAGTACTTGTTAGCCAGTACTTTCACCAAGTCATCCATAACTGCGGAAAACACGGCTTCTCGAGAAGATTTACCCTGCAGGGGTGCACCAATTTGGCCGTACACGTAAAAATAACCCGCCAGACGGGGATCAAACCCACCAAGCGAGGTACTCAACACAACCCAACTCTTCTTCGCATCAAGCCCAAAGAACCCCGTGCAGTTGAGCGCACGGCTAATCAATCCCCACGAAGAAAAGGGGACCCTCATAGCACTCTAAGAACGTGTCTCCCTAAATGCCGACTACAAAAGTTCCACCCTGGCCTAGGTTCGCACAATACATATGCATGCGGCAAATGGAAAATCCGAACTAAATGAGGCGATTTGGACGAGATGCGAATCGAATCAAATTGAGGGGGCGCCCATACTCGCTTCCCACATGCGGTTAGTGCGCTCATCATGGATCAATAGACAAGACCCTTTTCCTAATTAGGTTCGACACTAGCAGGCTTCAAAACCACGCCGGGCCTCCTGCCGGTGCCTTATCATCAAATTATTATTACCCAAAACATTAACATGTCGTTGATTGAATTGAAACCCAACTATCAAACTAAAAAGGTGATAAGACGGACAACAAGACTTGAGCGCAAACAACACTAAGCATGCAACTACGACACGAGGTCCAACAGGGTAAACAAGCAACAGTTGATAGGAAGTGGAACGAAGGTTATATCATGGCTGCAAGATAAACATATAATAGGATTGAGACACAAGCATCGAATCATAAGGCTAGAATAAGAACAACGGAAAGAATCGGTAACAAGTGATGAAAGGCAGCCATTTGGCAACAAGTGAGTACACTTGCCTGGAATCCAGCAACTAGAGGTACATCCACAGAACTTGTCGTTGCTCACATGATCTCAACGTCCTATCCGCGAAGAAGCAACGAACCTCGAACAAACACCGGATGCAACAATTACTTCTACGGCAAAAGATCCAGCATGATCATGATATGGATGCATGACAAGTTTAAAGATGCATCAAGATAAACTAGTTGACATGATAAACATATTTAAATGGGCCCATATGCAATTTGGATTGCATATGGAAAAGCCCATGAATTAATGTTGAATTAAATTATCTACAACTAACCATCATGTGAAAGTTGATTAGAATGATGCATGGATGATGAAAACAATAAGGAAACAAGAAGGGATTCAGTTTGAAATGAAGTTTACCAAGTTTGGAAATTTTATTTATTAAGTTATGGAATTTTGGCTTCTTAAATGATTTACACAAGTATTTATTGTTTTCACCAATTTTGATTGTTCAAAATATATAACAAAGTTCATATTTGAAAAGAACACAAAATTTTAGGTGGAATACATGTTTCATTTGTTGAAAAAGGAATTAAGATGAATTAATTATGAATTAAACAAGTTTGAACAAGATTTAAATGAATTTAATTCAAGTATGAATTTATTTGAATTTTTATTTGTTCAAAACATTAAATCAAATTCATATTTGAAAAGTTTATACTTTTCTGGTTTGAAAACATATTTTATAAGTTCAAAAATAATTTAATTTGAGCAAGTTATGAATTTAGCAATATTAAATGATTTAAACAAGGTTTTAAATTATTTAACCAATTTTAATTATTCAAAACATGAAACAAATTTTATATTTGAAAAGGTGGTTCAAAATGGCATGGAAAACATATTTTATATGTGACAATTGAATTAATATTGAATTAGTTATGAATTTCACCATTTAAATGATTTAATTGAAGCATTAAGTAATTGCATTAATTTTATTTATCCAAAACAGAAAACAAATGTTATATTTGGAAAGAGCATGAAATTTTGGTTGGAAAACATATTTTATATGGGCCATTTGAAAAATATTTGAATTTGTTATGGATTTAATCAAATTCAAAAAGAGTTATTTGAATTTGAATTTTTGAAAATATTTGGAATGTTCAAAACAGTAAACAAAATACAGATTTGAAAATTTCATGATTTTCTGATTGGGATACATATTTTGTTTGTGCAATTTGGAGTTATAATGAAGGAGATATTAATTGTTCAAATTTTAGTTTCAAATTAATATTTAAAAGAAATAGAACAGGCAATTTTATACAGGGGCAGGGCCAACCACGCTGGCTGACAGTGGGCCTAGGCCAGCGTGGCGCCTCAGGGGCGTGTGTGTAGTGTGAGGTGGCAGACACGGTCAATGACCAGTGGGCCTGGGGCTGCGCGCGTGGCAAAGGAAAATAAAAGGGCCTTTTGCGGCCGAGGGGGATCGAACCCGCGGCTCGTTGTGCGCGCGCGTGAGGCCCTTGCCACTGCGATGTCGTTTCGTTCGTGATGGTAGATGATACTGACGGAAGAAAAGACAACTAATCGACTGTTAACTGAAACTTGTTCGACAGCGTGGTTTCTCTGAACCTGACGGACACAGCAGCGATCGCCGGCGCTCGCAGTAGTTCTGCCGCGCGGAAGGGAAAGAAGAGGGCGGGGATGGAACGAGGGCTTACAGCAGTACTGGCAGGGTCGTTGGCGGCGCGTGGCTGTGAGGGAGGCGCCGGCGTGACGTCGAGGTCCGGTGGTGGCCGCGAAGGCGGGCTCGTCGTCGTGGTCACGCAGCTCGCTCCCGTGCCTGACGCCGGTGTCGACGGCGTCGAGGTAGACGTGGGCTACACGATGGGGCGCTCAACCTAGCTCTAGGTGGTCCACGGCGGTGGGGCGTCGGCGAGGCATCGGTGGTGGTGCTCGTTCTGTCACAGAGGACAGAAACCGAGAGGTGGGAGGGAGAGAGAGGGAAATGGCGGCGGAGGGAGATGGGAGAGAGGGTCTAGGGCGAAGGGGGAAGGTTTTTATGGGGGGGGGGGGGTTAGAGCTTGTACGGCGCAGCATCGGAGGAGGGGGAGAGGATCCTGTGGTGCTGCGGTGGTTCGTACCGCTGCTGACGTGAGGAGGAAGAGTACGAAAGGGGGTGGGCTGGATGTTGGGGTGCGGGGCCTGCTGGACTGCTTGATGGGCTAGGAAAAGAAATGAGGTGCGGCTGGGGGAGAGGGGAGAAGGCTGGTGGGCTGGCCGTGGAGCTGGCCTGCCTCCCCACCTCAAAAGGTTTTTCTTTTTATTATTTTTTTGTTCTCTCTCTTTTTGTGTAGAGAAGGAAAAGAGGGAAAAAGAATTAGATGTTTAGGGTTTTAGTTTTATGAAGTATTTTTATTTGATTTACAAAACAGCAATAGCAGGGTATGTTAACTTATTTTCAGCAATTTGAAAAATGACAATTAGTTTGAAATTCATATAGGGTTTCATATAGAGTTGAGTTTTTAAAATAAACAAGTTTCATTTAATAAGATCAAACACTATGAAACTTAGTGAGTTTTAAAATGTTTGGAAGATTTTTAATTCTTAAACCACAATTGGGATCATGCCCACTATAAATGATTTTGATTTGAAGTTGAATTTGAATTTGCCATTAGGGTGTTGTGTCACGACCCCAGACCCAGAGATATACATACTGTTATGTGCTCCTAGCCATGGACTCACAAGGGCTTCAGGGTTACCAGCCCCGGCCGCAACAAACAACGGCATGCAGACTGGATTCATCGGCACGTAGTCCGGATCCCCAGTCTACTACTCCTTGTATCCATGCTAGTCATAACGAACTATGCATATCAAAGCGTCCACGAATCGAATGAAACTGAAGGAAACGGGACCGAAGCTATACAGAGATGCTATGTGTCCAGAAAGTGCAACAACAATCGAGGGTTACTGGGGTTACCTCGCCCCAGGCCGATCACATCGACAGGCGGGCTCGGACATGGATCATCGGCTCCACAACCCCTCGACTGCGGCAACTATGCAGGCATAGCCAAAACTGTATAACAATGAGCTCGAAACCAACAACCGATCAAGCAACACTCTAGACAAAGAAACTTTATTAAACAGGTGTTACTAGAGTATAGCTTACAAACAGAGGTCACACGACCCAACATTACATCAGTCAACGGAAGGCAAAAATATGTTGCTAATCAACAAGAAGCAAAAAGGCCTAAGAGGCCGCAACATAAGGCGACGTCCCAGCCCATAGATTCCAGGCTGCCACCTGGGAACCCCAAACTACTCGTCGATGTCCACGTTGAATCACCACCGATGGAGTTCTTCTCCTGAACCAAAATAAGCAAACCTGAGTACGGGAGGTACTCAACAAGACTTAATTAACCTATTATATATCTGCTAGTTTCAGAATGGGTTTTATGAAAGGCTGATTTGCGTAAAGCAATCTTTGTTTTACAAATCGAGGAGGAATAGCACGTCTAAAGGAGTATGTACAAAATAGATGAGAAGACTACTCAACTTCTGAAATCATCATCTTGTAAAACCACCAATATCAATTCCCAGCATCTCACATGCTACAAGGATCACCCCTCCCGGCATTTCCGGGGAGGCTCCCTTCATCTATTTCCTCCATGCCTTGTCAACATCTTTTACGTCATATTCAAGTTATCTATGGCCAAATTACTTCCACCAAGCCGTCCTTAACCGCGGACACGGCTTCTCGAAAAGATTTATCCCTGCAGGGGGTACACTTTACCCACACGTACCATCTGACTCTTAGCGCCACATGTACGCTCTTCCATGGAACGCGGCAGAGGGTGGCTGGCCACGACCTTTACCTCACCCAACCCTATCCATGAGTCAACCCAAGACAGGGCCACCCCGTCAACAGGGAGTTGGCCATCCTCCTGACGGCACCTGTCTCTGTGAGGCGGGGTCAAGATCCGTGTACGTCCATCACTTGGCCCCGGTCACGCCCTAGCGGAGCATTTTGTTTTCAAAACCGTTTAAAAGGTTTTATTTGCGGTGCCGAATGGAAATCTCAAACTACGTGACTCATGGATAAAGCCAGCTAAGTTAGTCGGTCGGCGAGGCTCATGGCCATCGCGCGTGGTTGTACGCTCAGTCTTGGCTTCTGCGTCCGACCTTACTCCTAGGGTTGTGTCGGGGGGTTACCCCCGAGTAGGGTAAAGACAGATGATAAAGGCCGCGTACAGAAGAAAGGTTTGGTCGAGTATCCGACTACCGAGTACTCGCTACCCGGTAGTCTGCTACCCGGTCTCACCTCGAGATGGCCAGACGGAGATATCAATCAGTTTCTACCCTGTCGAGTAGAAACTTTGGCCCGAGTACAATTGGCGGGAACCTTTGGCGGGAAACTACTCGGGCAGGAAGTCAAAAGAGCCGTTCTGACACAGGATCCCGCGTATCCTGGGTCCGTACTTGGCAGCATTCGAACTACTGTTCACGTGGGGACGGCCTGCCTGACAGTGACAGCATGGAAGCAGTCGGTGGCAGGATAAGGGGGGCCTGCTCTGTGACTAGGTACAGTGATACCAGTCTGTCCCCTAGTTTTGCCCAACGACTTTACAGAAGCGGCCAAGACCAACGACCAAAGCTGTCAGGCCGTACTCGGAGAAAGGACATGTGAACACTATGTCGACACTTGTCTAGGATTTGGACGTATCCGGCTGGGCACCGTGTATATAAGGTGCCCCGCCGCCTCCTGCGCGAGGCACGCTGGGAGACATTGAGAGGAAACCCTAGAAACCCTAAGTTCTTGACCTAGCTCTACTCGGGAGCATAGAGAGGCTACTCGGTGAACATCATTCCTTGTACTGTGAGCTACTCGGTGACATATAGCAATACATAGAGAAAGGCAGGAGTAGGGGTTTTACCTCCTCACGAGGGCCCTGAACCTGGGTACATCGTGTTGTTTGTGTTGTGTGGATCTTACCTCACGCGGCTACTCGTCGCGTGATCCCTCCCCGGACACCTCCAGCGTCCATCGTTCCCACATCTTTAGCCATCCTATGGCATCTGCCGTGACACCACCACGACAGTTGGCGCCCACCGTGGGGCAACCAGCGGCGCTGGCTGGAGTTACTGTTCGGACGGGATCTTCATCTGCGGAGCGCGTGGTTTGTGGCCTTGTCCACAGATTCGGCTCCTTCGACTTCGTCACTGACAACGCCGGCTGTTTCGGCGGTAAGGCCATGCCGGAGGGCGGCTCGGTGATCTCCTTCGGCTCGCATCTCGTCTACGTCGCCACCGTCGCCAACGACGCCTACCCCGAGCTGGTGCACGACGCGGAGGATCCTCCCGCGGTTGTTGCTGCTCGTGGAAGGCCTGCATGCAGCTCTGCGTGCTGCGCTGAGGTGATGGTGACGGGCGTGGCGGCAAACGTTGGCGCAGCCGCTACTGGCGCTGCGGCCGTCGTCGAGGAGGTTGACGACCCGCCTGCTGGTGGCAGAGATCATCGGCCCTACGAGAAGCAATGCAACTTGCCGCCTTCCACCTCTACGGTCATCCCCGCGTCTGCAGCGCGGACCGGCATGCCCATGCCCACCGACGTCGAGCTCCTAGCCACGCGGGAGCAGCTCGAGCGGCAACGCCAGGAGCTGCTCGCCGAGCAGGCGGAGTTGGAGAAGATCAGATTGGAGCTGAGCCTGGACCAGCTCGAGTACAACAAGGCTCACGGCTTCACGCCGGTTGCCAGGAGGCCCAGCAGGGTAGGCGCAACGCGGCGCAACCTAGGCGCCGAGATGGCGACTGTTGCGGAGGAGCCCGCTCAGTCCGCCACCGCGAACACCTTCACAAGGCCAAGGTACAGCACGCCCGCCAAGACGCTGCGGGCTGCGGAGGCTGTGGCTGCCGAGTTGCCGCGCCTAGAGGGAGAGGCGCGTCGCAGGCAGCAGGAGAGGCTAGGCGAACTGGTGCTGGAGGCCGCCAGGCAGAACGAGGAGTTCCGGAAGGCCAACCCGGGAGCTGGAGCTTCGCAAGTGGTTCATTCGCACGCGGCAAGATCTAACGATCAAGCCTCATCTCCGCATCCTAGCCGCGAGAAGAGCCGCAGCGGGCGTACGGGTAGAGACAGGCAAATGCAGGTGTATGACCCGGCTGCTGCCGCGAAACAGGTTGCTGTGCCGCAGCAGCCCGGGCGGGAACACAACGCTGCAAGAGCAGGCTCTCAAGCCCATCAAGCTCAAAGCCGTGTCCGAGAAGCCGCACGTCCGGGTACTTCTCGGCAACCCGCAGCTCCGCCTACTCGGCAGAGGCTACAGCCGCGTCCAGTGGCACCAGTCGTCAACCCGGTGGAGCAGCCCGCAGCTATGCAGCCGGATAGGTATGATGATGGCTACTCGGCTATGGAGATGGCCGGTTATGACATCCATGACCGTGTGGGTGAGCGCGTGTTGGCGCCTGGAGATGCAAGGCACCAGCTGGACCGTATCAGCTTGTCGGCGCGGCTTGAGAGCACGGGTCCTCCCGGCCCCGAGTGCTTTGGCCCGCGCATCATGAACGAGCCGTCCGTGAAGGGCTTCCAGCTCGCAAGAGGCACCAAGAGCTACAATGGTAGCACCAAGCCCGAAGATTGGCTCAATGACTACGTCACCGCAGTCCACATTGCGGGTGGCAACCGGAGATGGGCGGTGCGCTATGTGCCGCAGATGCTAGAGGGTCCAGCTCGTACTTGGCTCAACAACTTGCCCAAGCACAGCATAAACTGCTGGCTGGACTTCTCGGACGCATTCGTCAGCAACTTCACCAGCACCTACAAGAGGCCGAATAGGCCACAGCAGTTGTCAGCCTGCCGGCAGCGAGAAGATGAGACGGACCGCGAGTACCTTACTCGGTGGAGCACCCTGAGGAACACCTGTGAGGGTGTGAATGAGGCACAGGCCATCACTTGGTTTGCGCAAGGTTGCCGGCATGGCAGCATGCTTTGGCAAAGATTGCAGAGGGAGATGCCCAACACCCTGGCCGAGACCATCAAGATCGCGGATCAGTACGCGCTCGGTGATCCTACTCAGCCACTGATGGACTCCTCTGAGCCGAGAAGGAACTTCAACAGCAACAAGCGCAACGAGTTCCGCAACAAACGCCGAGCAGATACTCGGTATGATCCCGAGGAGGTGAATGCAGTGAACATCGGAGGCGGTGGTGGCCAAAGGCAGAAACCTGCTGGAGCCTACGGGCAGAACCAGAACCAGGGCCAAGGCAACAAGAAACCGTTCCGCACTGCGCAGCCGAGTAGCGGGAACTCCGAGCAGCCGAAGAAGTTTGTCTTCGACGACATGAAGGATGGACCGTGCAGCTTCCACACTCATCACCCCTCAAGGCCTGCGAACCATACTACTCGGCAGTGCGAATGGTGGGACATAATCAAGAGTGATGGCTTGCCTCCTCCTCCTCCCCTGCCAGCCGCAAATGCCGCTGTTCAGCCTACTCGGGCACCCGCAGCTCGGCCCCCAGTGTATCCGAGAAGGGAGAATGTCAACCAGGTGGCTTTAGGAGCCAACCAGAACTTCAACAATGAGAGATACCGCAACAACAACAACAACTATAACCGCAACAACAACAACAGAGGCAACAACAACTATCAGGGCAACAACAACAATGGCAACAATGGCAACAACGGGGGCAATGGCCCTAACCAATACCAAGAGCACCATGAGAGCTATATGATCTTTACTTCTGAGGCAGTCGACAAGCAGTCACAACACAGGCGTGCCATGGAGGTCAATGCAGTGGTTCCGGCTGTCCCTCACTACATGTATTGGTGCGACCAGGAGATCAGGTGGACTCGGGCAGATCACCCCAAGGTGATGCCCAATCCGGGTACCTATGCTTTGGTGCTGGATCCTACCTTCCTGGGTCCCGAGAAGAATGTGAGGTTCAGCAAAGTGCTGATCGACAACGGCAGCAGCATCAACATTGTGTATAAGGACACACTCGAGAAGCTTGGCCTGGCCGAGAACATGATGCTGCCCAGCAAGACCACTTTCCATGGGATTGTGCCCGGGATCTCGTGCAACCCGATTGGCCGGGTGTGGATTGATGTGCTATTCGGTACTCGGGAGAACTGCCGCACAGAGCGCCTGCAGTTCGAGGTGGTGGATCATCAGAGCCCATATCATGCTCTACTCGGAAGGCCTGCTCTGAGCAAGTTCATGGCCTCTACTCATGTGGCTTACCTGAAGATGAAGATCCCTGGGCCAAATGGTATCATCACCATCTCGGGAGATTACAAGAAGTCCATGGAGTGTGCCTCTGCTAGCTCTCAGCTGGCGGAATCAATGGTGATTGCTGCCGAGAAGAAGAAGATGTACGAGGTGGTAGCCATGGCTCAGTCCGCACAAGCTGGCGCACAAGGTGTGCCGAGTACTCAGCATGGTACTGCTTTCCAAGCTGCCAAGGAGACCAAGACTGTTCAGGTTGACCCCGAGTTCCCGGAGCGCGTGGCCATCATTGGTGCCGGGCTGGCCGAGAAATAGGAAAGCGCGCTCATCCACTTCCTCCGTGAGAATCGGGACGTGTTCGCCTGGACCAATGAAGATCTACCAGGAGTCCCGAGGGAGTTGGTTGAGCACTCTTTGCATGTGCGTCCTGACGCCAAGCCCGTGAAGCAGGCCTTGCGCCGTTTCGGGGATGAGAGAAGGAAGGCCATCGGTGATCAAATCACCAAGCTGCTGATCAGTAACTTCATCATGGAGGTGCTGCACCCGGACTGGTTAGCCAACCCGGTCATGGTCGAGAAGAAAAAGGAAGATCCCAAGGCTACCACTGCATGGCGCATGTGCGTCGACTACACCGACTTGAACAAGGCGTGCCCCAAGGATCCTTTCCCGCTACCTCGCATCGATCAGGTGATCGATTCCACTGCCGGTTGTGAACTGTTGTCTTTCATTGATGCCTACTCTGGTTTCCACCAGATCGCACTCAACCCTGCTGATCAAATAAAGACTGCTTTCATTACCCCGTACGGGGCTTATTGCTATCGTGTCATGTGTTTTGGCTTGAGGAATGCGGGTGCAACCTATCAGAGATGCATGCAGAAATGCTTGCATGATCAGCTCGGCAAGAATGTGCAGGTGTACGTAGATGACATTGTCATCAAAACGAATAAAACACATACTCTGCTTGCCGATCTTGAGGAAACCTTTGCTAACCTACGCAAGTACAAAATGAAACTGAATCCGAGTAAGTGTACCTTTGGTGTACCAGCTGGAAAGCTACTCGGTTTTCTTGTTTCTAGTCGGGGCATTGAAGCCAATCCGTCTAAGATAAAAGCTATTGAGAGCATGTCTTTGCCGAAATCATTGAAGGATGTGCAGAAATTCACGGGTTGTTTGGCATCTCTGAGCCGTTTCCTGGGCCGAATGGGCGAGAAGGCTCTGCCTCTGTACCAGCTGATGAAGAAAAGCGACAAGTTTGTCTGGACTCCGCAAGCGGATGTGGCATTCAATGAGCTGAAAGCAATGTTGGCTAGTGCTCCTGTCTTGGCTAGTCCGCTACCCAAGGAGCCTATGCTGCTATACATTGCCGCGACTAACCGAGTAGTCAGCGTGGTGATAGTGGTGGAGCGAGAAGAAGAAGGCAAGAGTGTGCAGCGCCCAGTCTACTATCTCAGTGAAGTGCTGTCCAGTTCCAAGCAAAACTACCCGCATTACCAGAAGATGACATATGGTGTGTACCTGGGCGCCAGGAAGCTGAAACATTACTTCCAGGAGCATCCCATCACTGTTGTGAGCTCAGCTCCCATCTCGGACATCATGGGTAACAAGGAGGCGAGTGGCAGAGTAGCAAAGTGGGCAATTGAGCTAGCTGCGTATGCTCCCGCATATACGAGAAGAGAAGCCATCAAGTCTCAGGTGCTGGCAGAATTTCTTGTCGACTGGGCCGAGATGCAATATGAACCTCCTGCTCCAGTCTCGAACTACTGGAAGATGCACTTTGATGGCTCAAAGGTGAAAGAAGGCCTTGGTGCTGGCGTTGTGCTTACATCACCCAAGCGGGATCAGCTCAAGTATGTGTTGCAGATTCATTTCAAGGCATCCAACAATGTAGCCGAGTACGAGGCAGTTGTGCATGGTTTGCGGGTAGCAAAGGAGGTTGGTGTGCAGCGCATTATCTGCTATGGCGACTCGGACCTGGTGGTGCAGCAAGTCTCAGGTACCTGGGATGCCTTGGATGCCAACATGGCGTCGTATCGTTTCCTGGTGCAGTCAATGACTGGGTTTTTCGAAGGCTGTGAGTTCCAGCACATCCACCGAGCAGAAAACGAAGCAGCGGATGAGCTGTCCAAGTTGGGATCTTCTCGGCAGTCTATCCCGGCAGGGATTGCCTTGGAGCATTTGAGGAAGCCGTCCATCAAGCCTTCCCCCAACTCGGAATCCATCTTTGTTCCCTCTCTGCCGAGTGAAGAATCTGACCCAATGGAGATCGACTGGGAGAGTGCTGCAGGGAACCCGGGGACTGCCACTCCTTACCCGGGGACTGCCACTCCCTACTCGGGGACTGCCGCTCCCTACTCGGGGGCTGCCATTCCCTACTCGGGGACTGCCATTCCTTACTCGGGGACTGCCACTCCTTACTCGGGGACTGCCACTCCTTACCCGGGGACTGCCACTCCTTACTCGGGGACTGCCGTCCTCAACCCAGAAGCTGTTGCATTCATTGAAGAAGTTCTCGCCAATCGATCTGGGCTGCAAAGAAGCGCTCCTACTCCTCCTGTGCAACCACCAGAGCCTGTCCCAATGGAAATGGACGAACCAGTGTTTCCCGTGCGGGAGACACCGAGTTGGGCAATGCCCATATTATCCTTTCTAAGGGACGGTACTTTACCTGAAGATGAGGTGACCGCGAGGCAGATTCAGAGAAGATCCAAGGGCTACGCCTTAGTCCGAGATGTGCTGCACAAGAGAAGTGCCACTGGTGTGCTGCAACGTTGTGTGAGCCCAGAGGAAGGAGAAGAAATCCTGGTGGAGATACATCAAGGAGAATGTGGGCATCATGCCTCTTCTCGGGCCTTAGTCAAGAAAGCTTTTCGGCATGGCTTCTACTGGCTCACTGCATTGCAGCAAGCTGAGGACATTGTGAGGAAGTGCGCCGGCTGCCAGATGTTCGCAAGTAAGATTCACGTGCCAGCATCCGAGTTGAAAACAATTCCTATCACATGGCCGTTTGCTGTTTGGTGCTTGGATATGGTTGGTCCTTTCAAGCCGGCTAAGGGCAATATGACACATATCTTGGTCATGGTGGACAAGTTCACCAAGTGGATCGAGGTGAAGCCTATTCGGAAGTGTGATGGAGTCACAGCTGTGAAGTTCGTGAAAGATGTGATCATGAGATATGGCTACCCACACAGTATCATCACCGACAACGGTACCAACTTTGCAGAGGGGGCAATGGTGCGATTCTGCAGAGATAAGCATATCCGACTAGACGTTGCGTCAGTCGCGCACCCTGCCTCCAATGGGCAAGTTGAGAGAGCAAATGGGATGGTACTGGCAGGCATCAAGCCGAGGCTGATTGAGCCATTGCTGAAAACACCTGGGTGTTGGCTAGAAGAGTTGCCAGCGGTGTTGTGGAGTCTAAGGACTACCCCTAACCGGTCAACCGGCTACACGCCATTCTTCTTGGTATACGGGGCTGAGGCCGTGTTGCCAATAGACTTAGAGCATGACTCCCCCCGAGTAGCCCTCTACACTGAGGTGGAGGCGAGAGAAGCTCGAGAAGACGACGTTGACCTGCTTGAAGAAGCAAGAGAGCTGACTCTGTCACGTTCGGCTGTCTACCAGCAAAACCTGCGGCGCTATCATAGCCGAAAGGTGAACCCAAGGGTTTTCCGAGAAGGAGACATGGTCCTTAGGCTTGTGCAGCGCACAGCCGGGATGCACAAGTTGTCTCCTCCATGGGAAGGGCCTTTCATTGTCAGCAAAGCGCTGCACAATGACGCGTACTATCTTGTAGATATGCGCCCATCGCAGGCGAACAGGGCAGATAAAGCTGGAGAGGAAACCAAGCGTCCCTGGAATGTAGCTCTACTTCGTCGTTTTCATTCGTAAGCAAAGATGTGTATGTACTCTTTCATCCGAGTTGAAATTCTACTCTGCAATCTAAAATTGTTCTCGGGGACTGCCCTCGTCCAAAATTGCTCTAAGTGTTTTTACTCGGTTTGTTCCTCTGTCTATTCGGTTGCTTCACTTCAGAACTCAAAAGTGCATTGAGTACTGTGTTTAAACCTACATGCCAACTCTTCGACTTCGCTGCTGTCCGAAACCCGGCTTCATGGCAAGCAAGAGAACAAGCAAAAGGTCAATGAGCACACGAAAATCGCTAAGGAAGAAAAAGTGCAGGAACCGAGTAGATTGTCGGTTACTTTTTGTTCCTCGTTTTCAACTTCTCGGCTAAATGGTGGGCTGCGTTATCATGATTGTTCTCTAGCGGTTAAGTATTTGCAGCCTTGTTCTTTAATTCTTGTGACTCGAATACCAAACAAGCGACAAGTCGCAGGTAGAGCAGAGATGAAAAGACAGGGTGAATAAGAAAAGCTACTCGGGGACTCGCATGGAAACACAACTCGGCATTGAGCCATTGTCGTTCAAATTGATTAATGTCAACGTAAACTGAGTGGGCATAAAAACTGAGTAGCAAGCGAAAACAAATATTGTCTGATACATATGCTCCCGGCATCCCGGGGATCTGATAAATGTTCAAGTTAAAAAAGTTGCAGGTGGCCTCAGGTTGAGGAGGCAGTGTTCTCGGCGCTGGCATGGGCAGTTGCTTCCTCGACGGCTGTCTTGGTAGCAGTTTCTTCAGCGGTGGCTTTCTCGGCAGCTTCTTCGTTGTTGGTGGCGTCCGTTTCCGTCTGTACGGCGGCGGACTCCTCCATCTCAACATCATTCTGGGTGGCCGTCTGCTCGGATGTAGCTGTGGCCACCGAGATGGGGCCTGGAGCCGAAGAGGAGCCAGCGGTGTGGCTAGGAGGTGGCACCGTGTCGTCGAGAGCAGCACCCGAGGAGGTGCCGAAGTTGAGTGGCTCGCTGTCGATGTGGGCATGCTCTTCCTCATCGCTACTCGCGACGACGGTGGCCTTGCCCTTCCCGGCCTTGCCCTTGGGAGATTCGAAGTAGTCCGCAAGTTCTTCCTCATCGTCGTCCTCGTCGTCCTCCAAGTCGGCTTCCTCCTCATCTTCATAATCAGTATCCGGCTCGGGGGGGCCGTCGATGTAGACCTCCGTCTCGGCATACTCGGCAACTTCATAAGCGATCTGCTTGCGCAAGGCCACGCTAGCGGCATCGTTTTCCCACTTGGAGTTACTGCGCTTCCCGCGGATGCGCTGCATGTCAAGGTTCTCGTACCAAGACGCCATGCAGAGAAGCATCACATCTGCACCAGCACGGGCTGCAGAGGCTCGCCACTTCTTCAGCTCGGCCTTCGCTGCCTCCAGCTTGTGGGCGAGATCCCGCATCTTTCTTGGCTGGGGGTCATGAGGCCAGAACAACCTGTGAAGCTCAAAGCCCACGTGCACCAAGTCGGTTCCAAGACCGACTAGCTGATCGAAGAAGCTTTTGAGCACCAGCAAGACGTCCTCGATCTCAGAACTAGTATCTGCCTCCTCGCCCTTCGAAAGGCGAAGCGCTCGGTTTGTGGCCAGAGTAGGCGCAGATGTGGAATCGAGAGCAGGCCAGATATCTGAAATAGCAAATGGCAACTTCAAAAACCGAGAAAAGGGAAACCGAGAAGAGAAAGACCG